>DWPT01000656.1:0-22419 GCA_018251895.1 Agathymus mariae mariae
GTCTGTTTGTTCCTATTCTAATTCTAAAAATTATTATAAAATTCACGCGGACGAAGTCGCGGGCACAGCTAGTCTTTTTAAATATTTATGATAATGATTTGCTATAAAGAGTAAATTTTATCTGTGTCAAATGTCCAACGTCACCGCCTTATTTAATTAAATAAATATTTATGTTAAATAACTTCCAAACTTTAAACTTCAAAAAAATATATATCAATAGCAACAAAAATGGTCAATGTGGGTTATCCGTGGGATAATTAGATAGGCCACTACGGACTTTTTGTCTTACTTACTCAAATAGTCAAATGCCCCTGTTTCGAATATACAGGATATGGACGAAGTCGATAGCAGGTATACATATTCGTATTGTTAAATCCATAACAACTATTTGAGAAGAGACTGGATCCCAGCAGTGGGAAATTATGGTTATGATTATTAGAACTTTGATTCAACGTCTAAGTTCATCATTAACGTTTAGTATATCTCTACACGAAAAGTCGTCGTATTGGAATTAATAAATTGTTAGCTCATATTGGTTCTGGTCTCTAGGTTATTGAGGAGGCCTGACGTTAACATCACCGCGCGGTTTCAGTGTGTTTATTGGCCAACTCATGTGTCGGTAGTTCTTATGTAGCCCTAAGACCTCCCACATGGCTAAACGATTGCTATATAGTAAATCTTGGATAGGTACGTTTAAGTGAGTGTATGCTTTCATTATTTAGTGGTGTGAGAAATAAATTATTATGATTGTTTATGCGTGGTAACCGGGACTCACGGGTTGTTATGCCCATGAAATTTTGGCACTAGCTGTCACCTGTCCCCATCTATCGATCGCGTTTGAACTTGCTAAACTAGGTCGATCAAGTCGAGACATGTCCTCCAGCAGTCAGCGCTTCATTCGCTCGTTAATATAGTTATGTGAAATAAATCCAACGTGAGCCTCCTTAATTGTCTTTATTTGTGGTTTTCATAAAATATGTGCTTTTATCATAACTCGTTGCCATTTTTGACCGCTGTTGCTGTCTTGTGTTTAGTCAAAATGTCAACTCTTAAGTAGCCATATGTGGCCACTTTGAATTATGCTAATAACTCAAGTTGCGAAGTCTTGCGACCATTATCTTCGGACCTTTCTTGGACGGGTACATGTCGCAATCTCGAGCAATATTTCAAATGAATAAGGCGGAAGGATTAGTTATATTCTTTTCATAATTTGATGAACGTCATTGAATATGGTTAAAAGAAAAATTTAATAATTTGCTTTTGCGGCTTTGTTGAAGGTATTTAGTACCCCGTCTTGAGTTTATAATGCAGATTTTAAGCAAT
The DNA here is from genome assembly GCA_018251895.1 of Agathymus mariae mariae. Taxonomy (NCBI): domain Eukaryota; kingdom Metazoa; phylum Arthropoda; class Insecta; order Lepidoptera; family Hesperiidae; genus Agathymus; species Agathymus mariae. The sequence continues at coordinate 1,324 of DWPT01000656.1, forward strand.
ATTTTTGGTAACTTTGACTGCCAAGTTTCCGTATTTGTGATGTTCGGAGGAATTGACAGGCAAACATTTGAATAATACAATATCGATATATCACACTCCAAATAGTTCTAAACATTATCTTCAATTTTTAACTTAACAAGTGAAGTGTGAATAAATAAAATAAAAATCAAAACTGAATTGCATGTAACATATTTATATTTAAGTCATGTATATCGCGTTCTTGTGATTACATCTACCGCCTCATATGATATGTGAAACACACTGAAGTGAAAGATTGCACGAAGTTATTACAGACTTAATATGGAACCGTCCTCACTGCGTCAACCCGTCTGACTCAAAGAACATGCGTCTGTGAACGTTGTAACATGATCTAATATTGCTGACGCGTTTCTTCCGACGGCGTCTTGTGGAACAGTTGGATATGCTTTATGCGACCACGGCTTGCGTTAACAACCAATTAGAACCAATCCGACGCAGAGAATTTTTTGCCATTAGTGTTATGTCGTTCTAAGGCTGCTGTATTATATTTTTTTATAGGACTACGTGCGTGTTCTTATGTTCGTCTGTCACACGCCATTATATCTGAATCTACTGGACGGAAAACATTTATTACTTGTCAATTTGGAACAAATATAGTATTTGATAACAATGACGGACGTAAATAATCTAATGACGATTTTGGTGATTAATATTTGCGGTGAATAAAAAATCTGATTTTGTTACTAAACAGGTAGTTGGCAATTCTATGGTCATAAACTTATATTAATAAAAACAGTAAAGGATTGTAAAATATGCGTAGAAGTCTATTTTAATATGCCGAACCAAAGTGACAAAAATGTTGTTTACTAAGATATATCAAAAATACGAAATCGATTATTAGTTATGACAAAGGATATACGAGCCGCATGAGTCCTAAAGCTAAGCCGCAGCGTCTTGCAGTTTCTCTCGGCATTCCACAGTACATGGACGACAGTATTTCTGCATACGATGCTTCATTTTGATGTCGACTCGCAATCTGACATCTCTCACGATTTTCCGCCTTTCTACACCATGCCTTTAAAGGGATCTAACTAAACGCTTTCAGTATATCAGTTTATCGTGCGATTAAATGATGGACATAGTAGTTCCTGTATTTTATGTATGTGTTACGATGTATCTAGATTTTCAAAATACATTTATGAATGACATTGTGTAATTTAGAAATTAATTCATATATAAATATGAAGACGAGTTGTTATAAATGCATCTTTAGCCTATAACTTTGTCATAATCAAGAAATCTAAATGAATACAAATGATATTAATCATAGCCTTAATCAAATCAAATAATCAAACAGTCTTAATTTCACTTTATTAACACGTATTTAATCCATGCTATTATAGTTCCTGTTTTCATTGAAGCCATTAAGACCGTCACTTATTTTTTGGAGAGAAATCTGTTCAAAAAGGTGACCCTTTACAGATTTGCGAACTTAATTTTAAAAGCCACTTGTTACACCCCTTCAATAGCTGGCTAGAATGCTGTTACTGCATTTTCCTGTGATGAGAATTGCAAACATTTGAGCTGAATCGCCTTTTTCGAGAATGTTAAGAGTGATGTTAGACAAACATTGGTATAAGGAGAGTGACCCAAAACTTTAAATGCTGTGTTATTCAAGAAGTTCTTTTTAAATTACTTGTAATTGCATTGCAATTTACTTGTTACTCATAGCAGTGGATACATTTGACAAGTATTTGGTAGTCGTTCGGCATTGATGCTACTTTAAAGTCGTAAAGGAATTATAAATTCCATTAAAGATTTTATTATGTGCCGGGTACTCACGATACGCCTTTTATTTGTTGCCAATATTTCAATCGTTGCCAATCCAGTTGGATGGGGATCGTGGTCACGGCGAAACTGCGGTGGCGGAGAGAAAACGTCGGCGAGCCGGTACTAGAATAATCTATCTACCCCACATCTAGTTCGTTTTTATTTTTTAGTAACAGTATCGCGACACACGATACTCACTGTATCTTCACGCACTATACTTTTCACCTTATGCACCTAAACATTCTTTCGGTTTCGCAAAAATGTTTACGACACAGTCAGATGAAATAAAAACGAAAGAAACGATATTTTAATTTAGCTCATAAAACGATCTCGAGTGAAATTATAATCTGAACTTATGTATACATAAAAATTGTCTACACAGTGTTTGTATTTTTATTCATTTTAAACGTACAATAATATCTAATAAAATTTGTTATTGTGTACTTATATTAACTTTAGCATTCTTATCTTTTACAATATATTCTGCAATATATGAGCGTATCTAAACAGAAAGGAAAGATATTTTTAATCTCATTGATTTGTTTTAACAATACAAAGTCAAGGGCTGTTTAAAAAACCAATTGCCTTCTGAATATTTAACGAAACCTTGGGGAACTAGCGGCATGTGTTACTTCCCGCAATGTAAATGTAAATCCATTACCTTGGACTTGTAACGTTGGTTCTGTAAAGGCAGCTACGCTCTCAATGGTCAACTTGGGTTTCTCACTTTGTACTTGAAGCACAAAGGACGCTCCTAATATTATTGATGTCCACAGGCAGCGGTCACCATTCATCATCAATCAATTCAATCAAATCAAACCTAATTGTTTGTTTACTGTTTAATATATATGAATTGTGAAGATTGTGACAAATAAGGAGACGAAAAAAAAACGTTCTTTGTGGTATCGGTGTGTCGAAAGAAGTCGCTTTTCAATGCTGATTCAATTCTATTTGACGGGTTTGTGGGAGGATTGCAATTATTTTGGAGGAAAACTGTTATTCAATTCTTATGTATTATTCGCGGCATAAGATTTTCTTATCTAAGAATATAGGTAAGTATTAACTACAATGCAGGATTCCGTCGAGGATCACGTTAAAACGTATTTTCGGTAGTGGGCTGATGCCACCTTTTGTCTTCTCTGTTCATTTTCTTGCCTTTGTTGCTATTCCTTTATGTACCTTCTATTCTGATAGTAATTTACTTTATTTAACGTTTTTATTTCGAAAAAAACACATAACGTAACCTAACAGGTTTGCCATTAAGAATCTATATAAGATCAGCTTTTCATAAATTCTTCACAAGCACGTAAAAGAAAGTTTAAGTCATTTCGTTTTGCTGATATAAATGAATAGGATCTATACAATGTTGTGAAAATGTTATCAAACATTATAACCGTACATTTCATGTTGGCGAAAGCTGAATACATACATGTAGGAATACAAACAATAAGGAAACAAGTAAATTATGAAATTTACAGCAACTGTGCGTCAATTTGAAAAATATTTGCATAACAATATTTGTGCTACAACATCAATAAGTTAATTACTTTCACTAAACCTAGTCTTTTGGTAGCAGTAGTGTTTGTAACTATAGCACAATAATGGAATTTTCGCAATTAGCGCTTTCTAGACCGTCTACATCGTATTTGGTTATGTTGACTATTTGAAAATTCACCCAAGTATTTGTTAGATACGTGCCTCGTTTTACTAGAAATATCATAAAGTCACAAAGCTTTCATGAACAGTTATTGTACATTTCCCGCGGGCTTCGAAAGACATCCAATTTATTGTGGTTCTGTTTTGAAGCCGCTATATGTACCATGGGATACAAGTTTATACATATATGCTCACTTATAATACAATAAACTGTTAACAGTTGCCAGAATTTGTTTTTGAATGTAACATTATAGGTAGATATATAATTATGTAGTTATGAGGAAATTTGTTTAATTAATACGTAGATTATAAACTTAGGTACTTACGAGTACTATACGAGTACCATCGCAGGTATTTTACATTGCGACTGTGATTAGTTTTCATTATGGTTTTTATATCGATAATTGTATTGAATTTTTGTACAGATCATGGTCAGACTAGAACCATATAAGTAGGTCTCAATATCAGCATAAATAAAATAACTTATTGTTAAAAAAATATCAATCTTTAGAACGTTCTGCACTAGAAAATGTTTTTTATTTTTTTATTTTATTAGTTTTATGGCTAAAGATTCATAGACTAATATTTTGTGTATATTAATTGTACGCAGGTAGCGTGTTTAGGCACATAATGACGTGAATCAAAACAAAAAGTCGCTCCCAATACAATTAAATTAGCCTAATAATACCTTACTAATGATGATGATGTGAATTGATTTTCGTTCAAACAAAAATGTGTACCCAGTCAATGAGTTTGACAGGGTTTATATATAAAGTGATAACTGTGCTCTAGTATCTATGTCAAGGTGAAACCCTTCATAAATCGTGAAATACACGATGAATAATCTATTGTTTAAAATCCGTTCATTGGCTTTTTGGCTCAGCGCTCTGTGCTGTGTTGCAAGCAATTGTAATTTCCATAAAGTTTTTTTTTAAAACATACTTAAGTGTCTGTATGACAATATGTGTGTGCATGTGTGTTTAAAGAATGAAACCTTCATAAATTATGATTTAATCTTCGGTCTTCCGCACGTGATAAAAAAATTTCTTCATGACAACTTATTTTTCAAAGGTTTTGAGCGATTTATAAATTAATTATCACTTGCTTTTATGAAGGAATTGTAATTTGAAGAAACTTGTTTCCTGAGAATTCTTTATGATATTCTTAAGGTCGGCGTGTTAGACAAATGATCATTATTTGTTAATAACATCAGTACAGAGCCAACTACGGGATTGAATAATTGTTGTCATTTTTTTCTCGAAAAACATTAAAATCCTGTGTACCATAAATATTGTGGAAATATGAACTTTGCTAAGTTCATCAATAAGTCAATGTTGGGGTGTATTGTTGCCTGCTGTGTGTATTGGTTACCTAAAATTCTTACCTGTGGCTGTTGAGGATTACTACGACCAACCTTAACGGGGATGTACAGGTAACGGGGTGGTGCTCGAAACCATCAGGAGGCTGTTACAAAATATACTTATAATTGATTACAGAGTATTTTGATTGATGAGGTAGCATAGTCGATCGAAAACAAACCAAACTAGGAGATAATAAATAAATATAATGTTGGTTAAATTGTAAGTGTATATTGTTTTCTCAGTAGTCATAGTATCCAATACGTATTCTAAGTTAATGTAGGATCCCTCTTGCCTACATACGCCACAAACTAGTAACATAGCTTTGGTCAAAGGTCGAGGTATCACGATTCTCACAAGCCGGCAAGATTTGAAAAGAGCCATTTAACTTTTACAAACTTAGTATCCATAATGTTACCGTAAAGCATATTGTATTCATGATTTGAATTTCTTCATCAAATATTTCCAAAGCATAAAACTCCAATGAACTAAACAATTATTGTTTGATACTGAAATTGTTCTGCAATGTCCCCTAAGTTATTTTTTGTAATGATTTAGAGTCCAAGTGTTTATACTTAAATATTCCTTCCCTAAATCGATTTGTTCAAATCTAAACATTTCAATTATCCACATGGTACTGTCAACATTCTGACATTTGTACTAACTACTTGCATACTATACCATAGAGTACTAAACTCATGCAAAGATTACGATGATGAAAATCCATTGATACTAAATTTCTTCATGGTAAATTTCACTATGTTACAAGGGGGTAGGATATATCTCTAATCTATACTATTATATAAATCTAGTGTGTGTCTAACTCTACATTCCATTTTTTTATGAAAATGGAATGTAGAGATTTTGTTTTCTGACTCACTAACATCAACTTGACCATTCTCAATTTTTTTGTGTCGGTCTGTCTGTTTGTATGTACTGTAATAACTGAAAAACTTCTTGACCGATCCTAATAAAAATTGGTATGTATTGAAAACAAGTGATTACGTAGATGATACGCTATATAAAATTACAATAAACCTAATGATCTCTAATGTGTATATATAATTAATTGGTCAACCGGAACGGAGTCAGAGGGGGCCGCTAGTGTTCTTATAATTTTGTGGTAATTATTTTTAACAACCGTTATGATTTTTCATTTAAATGGAAGCTAGTTCTATATCGCTGCTCCATACAGATTAAATCTTGCTATGAAGCTGACACGACTAAGTGTTTGTTTGTGTAACTCTTAATAGCTTACTGCTTCGGGCGTCCCTTCAAAGTATCTCTATTCTAGGGCGCAGTAATCTTTTGATTACCTCGACGGAGACATCAAAGGTGGCTAAATTTGTTTTTAAAGTTCGCTACCCAAAATTATAAAATGAACCTCTTATAGGATTACTTTATTGTCCGTCAAGAACCATTTTGTGAGAAATGGGAAAAAATATCAAAACTTGTATAATTTACTAAGGTCTGTAAAACACGAACTTGTTAATGCGATTAGAGAATGCGATCATTTATTCACTTTGTTGAAATTAGCAAATTGACACATAAAAATCCTTAGCAATTCCCGTTTACCCTAGTATCATGATATTTAGCAGGAAGCAAGATTTTAGCACATGTAAGTAAAGCACTAAATCGCAATTTTTGTGGGTGTAAAAAACCAACGGTCGAAGGCCTAATCGCTCATGTCACTCTCTTCGCACTACCTCAAAATAATCAGCCGCCATTCCCAATCGTTGAATTTTATAAATTGTCATTGATATATCCTTTCGTATAGAGTTGATATCCGAATGAGGTTATTTTTAAATTTTGAATTCTGAAAATGGTAACAGGTATTAGGAATATTACTTTAACATAAAATCAGTAATGTCACTTCTAACGCGTGTTTGACATGCTTGTACAGTTGTTTTGGTGAACAATTGCAGTACTTAAAGCGTAATGGTTTGTTTGATGTTGCCCTCTATTGGATGGCGAAACTATTGCTAGGTAAACACTAGAAACTAGAACAGGTGTACAAACATGCCGACCGATGAACGAGGGGTTTTTGTGAATTTCATATAATCTAAGACTTCTTTAAATGTAGTTTTGACGTAATTCGGGTACCATTTAACTTAGAGTAAAATAATAAATAAATAAAACTCAATGAAGTTTGTAAGAGAAGTTTGTAAAATATAAAAAAATGTGAATTTTCTAAAATCTCAATTAGGTATCATATTTTTTTCAGGACAAGTACCTGTGGACTTCTATATTTCTTGTAATTATAATACTTACTTACTTGTAATTAGAATACTTAGTGTTAACGTTAAAGAGTAAATAATTTAGTAGGGGTATGTTACGTATTTACACCTCCAAACCTCTGTGGTAGTGTGTGTTAATCGTGAAGTACCTGTTAAATCCCGGCTGTTATACTCACACAAGATCACTGTTACATTATTGACGACGTTGTTGAATCCTGCCCTGAGGCAAGTGGCTTCAAGCAACCTCGCGTTTGATTTTCTACTTTACATTCCATCAATGTCCTCCTGTTTTGTGGTTCTGTCTCCTTTCATTTAAGGGTTTAAGGTCATCGTACATAGTTCACCGCGGTGCTCAAATGTAGACCAGACTATCGTGAATGTTTTGGAGACCTCTCGGGCACGCAGGTTTCCTGACGATGTTATCCTTGAGCGACGCAAGGGATAATTTATTTCTAAGACGCACTTATAATTATTACTCATTCATCGAAAAACTGAAGTGCGTGGAGGATTCAAATCCGGGCTGCGGTGCATGAAACCGACATTTGTACCGTTAGGTTATCACTCTTTTAGTTTGAAACGTACAAAGGCGTTGCCCACCAAAGAGGAAGGCGATGTGATAAAAAAAAAACATTGGTAATTGTTCTATAAGCAAATGCCAGTCAAAATTCCATTTTTATTTATAATCGAGTCCTTAACAATACCCAGTGACTGCTCATCTAGATTGCACCAGCTTCATCCCAACAGTGAGTCAAACAAATTGCGGTACATATTATATAATAGGTATGGCAAGTGTCAGATACGTCCACTGTGTTACTTTGGTTCGTTTACCGTATATCGGTTTCAAAGTCGTAACGTCTTGGATGACGATTTGTTTTATTGTTTTCATCATTGTATCGGAACCGGCACACGCTTTCCCGTTCGGCCATAATATTCGTGTTTGTGGGATATGGTTTTATAGACCTTGTTTACGGCACCGCTTTGAAATTACTTGTTTTGTTAAATTATCGGTCAAAACTGTTGTGGGGTCCAAACATGCTTGAGAATGTTTAAGTTTTACAAGCGTTTTACGAGTTTCTAATACTTTTGTTGATGCTATGTCTCTGAGACGTGTTAAATAAAAATATCGAAGAGTAGTAGTACTAATCTAAGTTATTTAAGAAATTCGTATTCCAATTGTTACGTTCAAAACACAGCTGTTTATGTTGTGAAATTATTGTCAGTGAAGTCATCAATAACTATTTATAAAATATTTTATGTACTTATATCATATAAATTTTGTTTGCGACTTTGCCGCTAAGAATTTAGTAATAACTGTCCAGAGTAGTTGTGTTTTATGAAAGTAGATGTGATATTGCGAAGTAGTGGTAAAGAGCTGGAACTGCGGCAATAAACAGCTGCTTTTGGTAATATATAGCTGTTTTAATTTCGATTGGAAAAATAGTGTAGTTAATTCGATAACCATTATCGTGCGCTCTCATGAAAATAAGAAACAAAATGTGTTTTCTTTATAGTTTTTCAATGTTAGATTACATTGCTAAAAACTTGACTACTTGGCTCATGTGGTGAATACACAGCTTTGAATTACGGCCGTTATGGATACGAAATTTCTGATCTGGATAACGACACTGATATAGCAATAATGTTTTACCGGTTTCGGATACAGTTACGGATATATGCGACTATGCGATTCTTTTGGATAATTTTGGTTTCGGATATTAAATGATTTAGGAATCGGAAAAAAATATATAATGTATTAACAAGGTTATTAACTTTTACTTTATTTCTAGGTATTATCTGATAATACAATCATAGAAAAGAACAATAACTTTAAAAATTTAATATTAACAACTATCTCAAGAGGAGTACGACGCGGCTTGTATATCAGCTCGGCCAGCAAAAATCTGGCATAACGTGTTTCATTTACGATCTGCCTCCATCCGTAATTGTTTCAAAAGTTTAATAGGATTCGGTTCCGGTTTAGGTTGTATTTTTATTTCGGATAACCGATAGTTTCGGTTACGGTCACTCCATAACAACCATACTACGAATCGATGGATGAATTTAATAGTATCACGGGTTTATTTTAATGGAATTCATTATTCCTATGTAAGTTATATTGAGTGAATGTGAACTCAGACGATCAACTCATTCAGAGATTACACAGTCTGTGACAGACGCGCTAACGATTGTAATATAAATATATATAGACGATAAACATCTTCGATATCGCTGCAATATATTCCGATGGTCACAAGATATAGTCCCGAAGCTAACCAATTTACACATTTCATGCAACCGTGCCTTTAGAATTACCCAAAGCGCTGTTGAATAATGTATCTAGTCCAACAGTTGTTTCTCGTGTTTCATGCTAATTATAAGTATTTAGTCGTATTGTACTATATCTCGCCCTATACCTTTCGGTATTGTAAATTGATGTATTTGGAACGCTAAAAATTTTACACGCAATAATTAACTTTGAAGTTAATACTATTCTTGGAAAAATCTTGCCACGTACACGGATGATAAAAAAAGTTATCTTCGTCAGTAGTGGAATGTTGGAAGAATATAATCAACTGGACTGGGGTAGTTTCAACTTTATGCGACAGTGTCGATTTAATAACAAAATATTTAAATGTATTGTTGATTAGGATAGTTGCGAGTCACTGAAAAAAATTGTATATCGAAAGATAATTTATAAATAAATAAAAACTATTGTTAAAATTTACTCCTATCTAATAACACTAAGGAATGGTAGTATTCTTTACTGTGGTGATTATATATAAAAAGGCGCTCGGCGTGATTCATTGTACATTTCATTATACTTTTTACTTTTTAAAAAAACACTATCTAAAGCAGGTGAGCGTTGGCTATTAAATTAAAGTAGTTTCAGATTAGCGTGAAGGAAAAAGTAAACTTAAGTTTTTTTTAATTGTACTCAGAATTTATTAGTGCATCATTTGTAACATAACGCGTTTAACATGTTAAGCGAATGATGCATGAAGTTTGAGATGATTGCATCCAAGTAGACTCTCGTTTGGTGGTCCCAGCAAATCGATCTTAGACAGATCGTTTCTCACTATAGATGTGTAGTTATAGGAATAAGGATTTTGTTAGCATCTCGTTAACGATGATTTCGCAATTTTGCCATAACAGTTTTCGCTACAAAAATGGAAAATATACCTCTTCAATTTAATTTATTTATGGAAACGTAACTATTAAACGTGAACATGTCAGTTGAGCAACTGAGTATCGAGATACCGTCCGAAGCGCTGGCGTCCTAATATGTCATCTTTATCTGATCTCATAACCTTTAAATCCCTATTAGGGTAATGCAGCTAACGTCCCATGGGGTTCAATAACAAGTGGAGGAAGGAAGTGCGTGTCCAATCGCTGATCGTGAAGCGTGATCCTACGACCCGCCTGTAGGCTTGGTTGGGTACAAGTTATGATCAGAAAGAGGATTCGGACTAAATTAATATTGTTATATTTATTTAACAGATTATATTTAATCATTACCAACATTTTTTTTATTGCGTTTACGCCGTTTTATTTAATATTAGAATTGGTTTTGCAGCCACTTTAAGGCCGAGGTGTATCACACACGCCGAATGCCGTAGTAAATTTTGCGCTCTTATGCAATAGATAGACAAACGTTAATAATATTAATGACAGAGACAGACATAACGTCAGATGATTGTCTCTTTCGTTACTAATGTAATCCTAAGTCTATGGCATACTGTCACTACTAGTTATTACTAGGCGGCGTTTATGTTATAGGACCGTCTAACAATTTCTGATGCTAACAATGTTCTTCGTAACATGACGTCGGTTAAAAGATATCAACTTAAAAAAGTGTAATTAAATGCAACTATTCGACACACTTTAAGTATTATTTGCGCCCCCTAGGATTAACATATTATACTCTTTCCAATACATTATGTAAGAACATATTATAATTTTCAATAATATTCTAGTATACGCTGGTTTCTTACATCTTTCTCCACGCAAAACGCAACTCGCCGTAATATTCTACAATCCTATGAATCTAATATCGCCCCACATTCGAGCGCAGGTTAATATGTTGTTTGGGTGCAAGTACTCATTGGTTTGCCACAAGTGTGCAATTGTTTGCCGACATAGTATTTTCCGCCTTGAGGCTATTGGCCAGCGTTGTATTGTGCGGGTTACCGCAATAGTACATAGTCGTGTCGGTATATCGGTTTACTATTAAAGGTAAGGTAAGGTAGTAGTACTGTTCAAGAAATAAAATAAAAAAAACTACTATGCCTACTTAAGCGAAATACTATAAAAGAGGGAGCCTCTGCCGGCTGCAGGCTGAACGTTAGTCGGAGTTATAATTAGTGATCTCCTACATTAAGAAGCTTTTAAGGTTATGGCATTAAGAACTCTTTAATTTTTTATAAATTTATTTAAAGGTACTATTCAGCTTTACGAGTCAGCAAATGTATGTCACCTGTTGACGTTATGTCTGACTACGCACTTTTGAATTATTTCTCTCTCTCTCTCTTTGATCAATGACAACTGATTTATTGTTGTGTTTTTGTATGAAGTTTAAATTAATCTATGTTATAGTTATTTTCGAAGTATTGCCGACGTAGTTCAACAAACGCACTATAGTTAATTGATACCGTACATAAAGATCTAATAGTAGAACATGAAAGTACCGTGTTTTCTTTTAGAAATGTTGCGCGAACAACTTGTGGCACACTTACCCAAAGTTCATTGTTAGAACGATTGTCAATATCGGTAACTATGTAACCGAAGTGTGCTAATGTTGTGATAATTATCGCTACGACAATAAGTAATATGTGGATGCAATAGGACCTTATGAAGTACAATTATTATGATCTCAAAAGAATATGTCAGGGCGAACGTTCGTGCCCACTGCTTTTTAGATCACACGAACTTTGTTTCGCTCACCGCGTGCAGACTCGTGATCGTTGGCATAGAAGCTATTAGGCGCAAGGAATCGATTACGGATGTGGCTGTTGACTTTTTATTGCGTGGCGTATTAAGTGCAACATATAACCAATTGCTTTCGTTCATGAGCCCGTAGACCATAACGGATCACTCGAGGCAGTTATGGACATAAAAGCTATATATCAAGTGTATATCAATAATATTGAATTGTTGATATATTAATGAATGTACCAGGTAAGTTACTCATTACACATTGGGAATGCAGACAGAGTCGCGGTACTTGTTCAGATCGAATAAACGTATCTACTAAGATTCCGTATTTGTGTATTATATTTTTTTTATGTTTTGAAATGCAATCAGATTTTATAAATGAAAAATTAAGTAAAAGTATGTAATATTGTGTCATAAAAGTGTTTTGGAGTAATGCTTAAAATTGAAAGTAACATCAATATAATTGGTACAAAATAGAGAGCAGAGTCAAAATGTCAAGTTAGGTAACGTAATGTATCTCTAGGTAATTAGAGTACTTCTCAGGACTATCGACGGATGGAGCACGATTTGTTAAATGTTAATGCCGTAAGTTTTATTGTTTCCAGCGGGAAGGCCCACGCCCTTTAGATATTTCACGCGCCATTTAATATTGTTAGTTGTGCGCTGCAGATCTTAATAGCGAAAGGTATGAAAACGTGATTCCAGATACTATGGTGGAGAGATATCTAAAATTTTGAAAATAGAATGATCTGTAATTTTTTTTTTCATGATTTATTAATAGTAGCGTTCGTGGCCGTAAATTGATTACGTCACGTTACGGCAATCATTCGTGATCGACGCGGACCGAGCTCGGCGTTGTAGAGGTTGTAGAGTACTAATTAATATAACAAACGTGAGCTTGCGTGCTTCGTAAGACGTTTTGTAAGAAGTAAGTCTCGGTACCGTAAGGTAAGTAAATACTAGAGCAGTTTTTTTTAAGTTAATAGCCGGAAAACGTGCTGACGAGCCATGAGTGGTCACCGTCGCCAATGGACGTCAGCAAGACCAAAGGTATCACTGATACGTTGTCGACCAGGAAATGAGAGGAAGGGAAGAAATAAAGTACTGGCTCTCAAGCCCCCAGCCGGAACGACGAGTCGTTTGGCGGCTGACTCAAGCACGAGGATGGTAGCTAGCCCGACAAGTTTTACGGGAAGATAAAAACATCAATAATAATATAAACGTCTTAATAATAATACTAATAATATAATCCTTACGCAAAGCCCTACCTACTACCACCACCAAGCGGACTGGCTTCTGTCGCTACTTACGATACCCTGGTCTACCAGAATGGGATTGGGGGGGGATTATTCTAGGCCGCCCCAATACGGCCACGATGGGCACGCCTGACCTATATAACTTCATAGGGTCTCGAAACTGGGTTCGAAGCGGTGGGTGGGGGAGTAGATAAGTTTCACACAGAGCTTCACTACTATGTCCTCTGATAATCCGTACTAGCGCAGCATTGTACCGCACAATGCTGCGCAGTACGTTCTTTCATTTATTGGGCCGTTAATGGCATTAGTATTATGTTGAACGTAAAAAACATACCAATAGAATCAGAGACGTAGTTGTGTCTCAATTTACAATATGAAGCACTTTTTTCTCATTGTGTGCACAATAACTCAAGAAATAAACACATACAAATAATTACAGATTAAGTATTACTTAATAATAATATAAACTACTCCTCTGTTATAAATAAGAGGCAATTTTATAACAATTTATGATTTGTAAGTTTCCGAATTAAAATGGCGTAATCGTCCGGTAGACAGAACTTATAACATTACTATGATCGGAGTGTAAAGTGAAGATCTCCACAGCATGGACGAGGAAAATAAATTTAAATGGAAATTAATAAAACATGTAAAAGGATCGCCAGAAATATACGGGTTGCTGGCGATTTGCCAACGCCGCGGTCATCTACTGTGTTAGAATGCACTAGAGCACAGGTTCTCAAACCTATTTAACTCACCACCCTTTTCAGGGACAACTTAAATTTTCATGAGCTCTCTGTGAATTATCAAATTGCATGCAAAAATTTTCATACTGGTACCTACTCAATTATCTGACATAAGAAAGGAAAAACCTCCGCACCTTCATATGAATATATACTTAGTCATAAACTGTCACGGTGGTAAATGATTTAATGATCTTTTGTATTTTTTGTTGTCTATTGTATTTAATTTTGGTTTTTTACATGACTAGCGGTCCGGTCTGACTTTATACGGGTTGAAAATTTTATTACAATATAATAAAGTTATATAATATGAAAATGATATTACAATAAAGAAAGTTAAGTATTAGGAAAACATTATTATTCGCGTTTTTATCAACTCCTGCGATGCCAGACTAAACTCCAATCTCTTTAACACAAACTATTGGTCTTCTATTGCACCCCACAAGGCCGTCAGCAACTTGAAGCGGGCGGTATCTCCCACTTTGAGAGACTGCTAGAGTACTAGAGCAGCGGTATTCGGTGGACACGGCACTATGACATATAATTTGAAGAGGAATGTCCTGAATTGTTTTCTAATTTTGATACTACGATGTGATAATTGCGTTCGGGCTTACGTTTTCTGTTTTGTTGATCATAATTTTTTAATGCGTTGTTTAATTTTATTCCTCGGGCCATAATTAAATTGGTGACCCACAACTGTACCGAAGGTGGTGGTGACCCTGCATGACGAGCGAAGGGTTCCGAGATTAGATTTTTGGACGGGACAGATATTCACGTGACAGAATAATGGTTATTGTCAGGACTTTATTTTTATGATGTCTAACTTGGGTGTATGTATAAGCCATCCATATTTTTTATAAAACGGTGAAATATGCTGTTGGTAGAGAGACTGGGACGTTACTTTGAAACCACTTTAATGGTTAGTTATTTTTGGGAGTCTGACAGTAATGACAATACTCGTCAATCGTACGTGTGTATGGTATTTAGAGGACCGTTACCTGTTTTAGACTTCCTCTGTAGGGAGTGCGTCTGTTCGGAGTTGTTTAGCTGTATTTAACTTTTCAAATGTTTGTTTACAGGTGCCTGCGATAAATGAAATAATGAAGCACATATCATAAGGTTAGTGGTTTTTATCTATGGTAACTTATTATATTTTATCGCTAATGTTAGTCAAATTTTATATATATATATATATGCGGATTTCTTAATACGGAATTTTGAACTTGTTTGGAAATTCAGTAGGTAACTGTATTGCGATGTTTTGATGTGATAAAAATGAAATAGAAACAATCACAAGAAAATGGTTTGTTATGGTGCACATATTGTAAACGTGATAATTTCCTGCAGCTGAACTGTTCCGAAACTACTAGTATTGAAGCAACTTTACGCGCCACAACGCGGCGCCGACTCAACTTTAGTAATCCATATTTCCATAGTGTAAGAACCGCCTAGACAGTGTACTAAAGTCTTATAGAGGATGATTTATATGAATACAATAAGCAGGTACTTAATTAAAATCCGGGTTGTGTATAATTTAAATAATTTCCTAGAATTTTTACGAGTTCCTGGAACGCGTACCTCTTACTCCGTACAATCGACCTACGTGTGGAGAAGTCTACACTAACCAACTCCGTTGGTCGACTGTATGAAAGAGGTCGTTAGGCTGTGATCATACTGAGAAAGGTTTCCTTTCGTCGTGCGCCATTCTGTGGTAGTCAATGAGTCATCGCATCATTTAATGTATCTCTCGCTGGTGGGTCGTCTTCTTTTTGTTTCTCGATATACAATTAATTAATGAGCAGCCTAATGATTTTTTAATATAGCTATCAAATGAAACTACATCTACAATTCTGAAAATGACTGGACTATCGTAATTAAAGTCTAGTATTATATAGAAGTATGCACGTAGTATATGAAAATATCCACTATTTTCCAAGTTCAGACGTGAAGGTATATATTGTCTATGTCAACGACAAACTCTCACAAGTACTTCACTATTTTAAATAAGTAGAGCGAATCTTTGCCCCAACCTTAAAACCCAACTTAAAGCTATGGACTTGTACTGTTAACTTATGATTTGAAGTTTACATTTACTTGACGTCTCATGTACCTATATAGCTTGAGCATATTTGCAGCATAACAATTATTTATACAGATATCCCGACCATTACAGATAAGTGCAGATCAATTCCAAGTATGCGTAATATAAATATTATATTTAAATTACTCCTATACAAATTATAATTTCCTCGCCCACGTCCAGTCCACACAATACAGCCCGGCTATTGTCTAAAACAAAGCTTTCTGGTAAACACGAAAATGACATTACTTACATGAATGGTAACGTAATACTTATTAGGTTGGTAACACCTGTGCAAATCGTTCAAGGTTGAATTATTAACCGTTAATTGCACTATTTTGTTACATAGTTGCGCTTTGAGTGTAAAAAAGTAAGTCTTTGACCCGTTTATTACCTTTGAAAAGATTAATCGGAACGCTGGGCTCGGTAAACTAATTGCTAAATCTGATTTTATTTGAAAGGGAAATATCAATGGAAGCTTGATAGTTCATAAGCGATTACGAAACAATAATTGAATCGAATGAAAGGGTTATTTTTTATTAGCCAATAATGACAGCTTTAATAATGCATATTGTTGGAGCGTGACTGAGTAAATATTGCTATCATGATAAGCAGAGAATTTAATGAGTTATATGAACAATAAAATATCTAGTGTTCATGAAATTGAGATAAGAGGAATGGTAGAAGATGAAAATAAAAGACGTTAATAGCATCAAAAAGCTTTACTCGTGTAATTAGACACGGAAGGTGCCACTGACCAAGTATCTCATAATTTACTCACAACGAGGACAATACCGATGGCCTTGTAGGTTGCTGAGAGAGTTCACTGATCCCATTCGTTCCGAATTAAGACTGAATTCCTAACGCTTTGGGTAAAGACGAATATAGCGTAGACAAATATATTGTTTTTAATCCAATTCACCAGTCTCCGTTTCAATTAACAAGATTGTTTGCGTTTTTTCACATTTTAGTGGTAAAATTTGCAGATTCCTTAATCAAGCCATAATGGCATATTATGGTATGGCATCATTCAGAAGATTGTAACTTTGATTTTAGTTCAAAATCATTTTTTTTAAATTGAATATGCTATCACGACTTGAATCATCTATTACGTAGCTTTAAAACTAGTATTAACTAACGAAGCTATACATATAAACTTTTGAAACATAGAGACCTAAGTGATTAAAATTTTGTCTCTGTTACCTATTAGAGTATTACGTGAATGCATGTTGAATGTTTTATGTATTCATATATTAAGTTTTGTTTAGCACCTAGCTAAGCTTCAATACAGCGGAATACAAAGGGCCCTTACCGGTTGCCCTAACAGAGCAATAATGAATATGAATGGTCGCTCCTGGCCGTAGGTGTCCGATTATGATGTAATAGGGCAAGATCCGGCAGCAGATAATGGATCGTGTCGCATGTCAAAGACAGTACAGTACAGTACGTACAGTGCAGCCACTTCTTTCTCTTCTTCTATATTTTTTCGTGTTTTGACTATCGTTGTGTGCACAGATACATAATCGTTGTAGAGATATTTTTAAATATAAAAGCATTGTACGATTGTTCGTATTACGAATTGTGTTAATCCATAAAAAAGAAAGGAAATTCCTTTTTTTGCTTGCAATTTCCTTAAAGCTGTACAGCCTCATTTAAAGAACTGTTAACACAAATAACAATAGAGATTAGAACACGATAGGTTTTGCTGTAAATTGTTAAGGTGTGGTAGTTCTTTATTCTTTTGTACAATTTGCTTTAAGTAGGGACCAATAAGAATGCTGTAAACTAACTATACACTTTCTCGAGACGTGGAAAGCTAATGACTGCTAATGATTTTTAAACGCGTTGACAAGCATGACCGTACAAGATTTGCATTTGGAGAGTTTACACAAGAAATACGACACATGAAGCGAACAATGTTTACATTTAGTTTTCATCCTAATTATTTTCAGTTACAATACAGACAATGAGCATGCGTATATAGATAATGTATATATTATGTTCAATATATACATTACTTAATTAATTAATTCGTGAGTTTCTGAACCGTCAGGATATTATGATATTTTTTGCTTGACTTTGACTTTTGGCTTGAGAGTCAGTACTTTCTTTCTTTACTTCTCATTTCCTAGCCGACAACGCATAATTGATACCTTTGGTCTTGCCGATGTCTGTGGACGGTGACCACTCACCGTCAGGTGGCACGTCTGCTAGTTTTTCGGCTATTAACATAAAAAAAGCTGGAAATGCAGAATCGTATACTCTCCGAGTACCTTACTCGGGGAGACTAAACAAACAGATATGTGTCATAATCGTTGTTTGAAGTTATGTTTTGATATTGTGTTCAATATCAGCGTTACCGATATTTATCTCTTCAGAATTGTGATAGGGAAAACAATTTGAGAACATCTTAATTACGTATTCTGCTTAAACAACATCGTATTGTTTATCTATGATCGATACACAGCAAGTTGAGACACGCGTGCGTGGGCGCGTCGCATCGACCGGAGCTGCTAACTGTTCGAATGATGATTCTCTTGTTGTTGAGCCCGTTGTGTCGCTGTCGTTTGTTTCACCGCTAACTTATACAGTTCGTCGTTGCACTTCTGTATTTGTTTGAAAATGACTATAAATTTAATAATCTGGTTCAGAATGTATACTTACGCGGTACGCACGCGTTGGCCGTAATATTTTTGCAATTTTGTACATACTAGTCTGTTTGGATCTTTAAACCATTTTCGCTCTCCTTGTACAACTGTATTGTACAGTATTGTTGTAGCTTATATGATTTGCAATGAGTTATACTTTCTATACGTGTGTAAGATCGAGATTTTATCACAGGGGAACAACGACGATTGAAGTCAATACTAGGAAAGAACCCGATATGACTGAATAAACGAAAGAATAATACAAGTCAATGAATGATTATATTTATTAGATTGAATTTGTATAAATAAAATACTACCAATCAAGAAACAACGGCATAAGGTTCCATTGAAATATATTACGGCCACCTTGGTGGTACGAACAGTACTAACGGTTCTATAGATTAAACAAATGAATGTAGATCCGGTGACCGGAAAAGAAATTACGAAAATTGTACATTGTACGAAATGTTATTATGTCGTGTATTTAGAAAATAATCAAGACATTTGTACATTTTTAACATATTCATTATATCATTTCGTGATTAATATACTTTGTTCCAGATTTTAATGCAAATAAAGGAGAATGTAAACGCTGATTTAACGTTTGTAATTGACCCTAATCACCAAGTCCGATGCATATTTATGTTCTATTTTGACTTCATTAGTCGTCCAGATGGTGTTTA
This sequence comes from Agathymus mariae mariae, assembly GCA_018251895.1. Classification (NCBI taxonomy): domain Eukaryota; kingdom Metazoa; phylum Arthropoda; class Insecta; order Lepidoptera; family Hesperiidae; genus Agathymus; species Agathymus mariae. The sequence continues at coordinate 20,726 of DWPT01000656.1, forward strand.
GATAACAAAACAAAGATTGACGTTTTTCTCAACTGTTACTGTGACGGTCCAGTTTTTTTTATTAGGAGCTCTCGACTGTCTAGGATATTCTAGAGTGTTCTCTATGTTCATTGTTCGTTCCCTTGCCTGTCATCGAGCTGATATTATCGGGAATTATAGACATTATCGAGAGGTTTAATATGATAGACGCAATATACTCATATTATTTATCTATGCTTTGTCTTTTGCATACTCGTTTCCAATGCACAATGACTAGATGCTATATCATGATTCGCTAAAACAGAGTGGTTAGAACGGGGATGTAAATTATATCACAGAAAAATGGAATAACCTACTTTGAACTCTTGATTTGAAAAACTAATACGGAAACTGAAAATTTGTGGCTAGATTAAATGTGATGTGATGAAATATCCGTTTGGTTTTTATTTTACTCTTACCGACCTAGCCAAAGATTACTTGTTCGAAGACACCGTGTTCCATTTTGTGGTTTTTTTATGAAAGTGTAGACAGACAGTTGATTTTATCGAAATGGTGACCAAGTGAACGTTGGTGTTTGATACTGTGTGTGTTACAAAAGTGCGGCAAAAACATAAGGCATCATTAATTTATCAATTTAATTCTTTAGAAGAGTTGCTTGCTTAGGATTCTCTGCAAGCAACTTCGATCTTTTGCACATGAGGTTCTGGCGCAAATTTGCAAATGATGCTATAACCACGAGCCTTGTGCAGTATGAGTGCAAGTGCATGTACCGCATCCACGGTCCAGTGCGGAAACCGACGATGCATTTGATGTTAATCCGAGCGCGTAACGTATTGGTTATGTTTCTTGTTACACGTAGTCGCAACTCATACTAATATTTGGGTTGTGAGTTATTGAGGCGCCATTCACAAATATTTGTCTGCATGTGTTCCGTCAGATTTGGATGAAATAGAATTTTTTCAACGATATTTATTTTTAATTCATCTATCGTCGGAAACGATCAATAAATTGTAATATTTACTATATTAAAAAATGTGTTATGATCTAGTGGAGTAATATTTCAAATCCATAATGGTGTCTGGTTCTTTATAATTTGTCACCCGAAAATAACTTTACCAGTTTTATGACTATAAGATTTTGATTCATTTGATAAACCTTAAGAGCTGTTAGATAAGTCGGTAAACTCAGTTATCAAAGTTACAGTTGATTTCTCGATTAATAATTGCACTGAGAAACATTATGGTTAAATTAACTAATTATGACTAATCATAATTACTACGATTACATCATAATTACCGTTGGTCATATTGTAACCATTTATTTATTATTATTATTATTATTCATTATAGTATTATTCACCATGAACTGCGAGTTTATCTATGAGATTATAGAATTACCTTGTATGTAATGAAAATTGTGAAAATCGTTTATGAAGTATTGGATGCATGGAAGCGTCGTATGGAAATATCGTGTTTTAAAAACTTAGAGTATTAAACCAACGATAGTAGATTTTTTTTATATGCAGAGATATTATTATTATTTACTGGACGTCAAATCTAAATCACTGATGTCTGTAGGTACCAAGGAATATTTTTTTAGAAAGCGTATTCTGTCTAGGGCATCTGTGTTTTGACTAAGGTTTTCAATCAATATTAAGTAAGAATAAAATGCGTGAAGCATTTCAGTAACATTCTGATTCAACACGATCGTTGCTT
>DWPT01000657.1:0-22418 GCA_018251895.1 Agathymus mariae mariae
TGGTGTATTTATTATACGTGCTCTAACATTAGATATAGCTACAATTGGATCGTCGAATCACATCGAATCGATCGGAGAATCACAGAATTATTAGTTGAATTTTTATAGACAAAAGCCGTTGCTACATACTTAAATTAGGTACGACAACCCTTTGGATAACCCTCACTTCTTTGATGGTACGAAGCGATCGACCGTTTTAAGTAAACTCAGACGTAGTTGGTAGTAGAATAGCTGACTGTCAATGCCAAACTTCCATGTTTCGAAGGGTACGTTGAGCTGTCCCAAATATAAAATTTTAATATAAGGCGCTAAGATACATCGGTGACTTTATCTTCCTTCAGACGGTATAAGAATTTTCGACACAAAAAGTTACTACCAACCTCTCAATGAATTCGTACCGGATTAACGAAGCCGACTACTCTCCAGCTTTCTTCAAATATGAGAAGAGACCCAAGTTAACGAGTGGCATGTATTACACTGAAGTGCTACTTGTGTATATATGCAAAAGTTAAGGCTCTATCTGCCTAAGAAACTACCACGTACAACAACCTAACTTGAACTTTTAATATATATTTTACATAGAATAAGTAAAAATTATATAAAATATGTATTATGTTATTAAGTTATATTATTATTTTTTTAACATTATTACGTTTATTGTTATTATTATTTTTATCACCTTATTACGTTACATAAATTCATAGACACCACCACAACCAACATTGTCTATCTATTCGTGCGACGGTTAGTACATTAAAAGGCAATTAAGTGGTATACAAAAAAAAAACCATATTAATTTTACATTGCTTTAATTACATTGCTGCATTGATACGGAGATTCTCCAGATTAATTCTCACAAGCAAGTGATAAGCAGCGACCGAGTTTAACATTCGTCAGATAACATCGACGCGGTGATTCTGCATTACTCAGATTAATAATAACTTTAGCGACCCAAATTCCCGTTGCTTGTGTGAGTTTCGCATACTTTAATCAAAAAAGTATCCAGCATGCTCCAAAAACCATGTGTCGTTATTCCGCTGAACATACTATGATGTCGTGTTATATAACAATTATAACCATATATTTGATATAATTAATGTTCTCGAGAACGTGCTTTTAAAAAATATTTAGGTTATCTTATAAAATTTTAAAAGGTTGATTTTAATAAGTTACGGTGATTTATAAAATTGAAATTATTTTCGGAGATAATATTTTACATTTTATGTCTGACAGAATAATATGAATTACGGATTACGACATGTCGAGTAACAGCACAATTTTATTCTATTTTATGAACTCGTGACTTGCTCTTTCGCTTCAGGAAACATGATACTTCACAAACATTAAACTCGCAGGGAACAATTATTACATGTACATCAGGCGTTTATAATTTTTTATTTTTATTGAAATTAACAAAACTTTTCTCGTAAAACAGCATGAAAACGCATTAATCATTGAGATTTTCAGACAGACAGACCCACCATTTTCTAATAGTAGTGATCATGTAGTTTTTTTTTTTTTTTTATAGAATCATCTTCAAATTTGATTTCACTACTCATACATTTTAATGATCAAAATTTTTAAGAAAAGCAAGAGTTTTTTCTAGCATTTCTCTTTCAATCATTACAAATATTACAATATATAAGCGCTTTAATGATATATTGCGATAACTGAACGCTAGAGCACACTGGAATATTTCGGAATCCAGTAACCAAAGGGTTGATTTTCTAGTGCCTGTCTATATTACCTCATTAGCCGGGCCGTGGGGTATTCAACGTAAAAGTTAATGGGGAATCCCATTATCCTGTCTGGATGTCGTAAGCCCGGCGATAACACGCGCTCCTCTGCTTAACCGCGCTCATCGGATTACATTAATTTGCTCAGTTCAGTTTATCGAAGTCCTCACGTCCACGTGAACGTGTAGATATTGTTAACAACGAACCCCAGAGAAAGGAAATGCCGCTAATGTTACGAAATATGAATAACTTACAAAAATTTAAATGCCGCATCTTTAAAATTAACTTCTGTTACTTAATTTGTTTTTATCTCCTTAGTATTAAGAATAAATTTACGAGTATTAGTATACATAACAATTTAGTATTTAATTATTGTGTTAAATAGCGACTCTGTGCTCACTAACTATACTAGTGATGCTGTCTAAAAAGTGTTGTGATATCAGTCTCAGTGCACTAGAGCAGCGTCGATGTCTCATGTCTATATCCACTCCGAAGACCCATCGTTATCTGACATTATTATTATTATTACCTCGAAAAATAATTTCAACAAGACATAATCAATCACTTTAACGTAAACGTAAACTAAAGGCAATTATTACAATTTCAAATTATCTTATTTTGTGATGGCCAATAGCTAAATGGTTATTGTTCATTTCCCAAATAAAATCGAAAATAATTTAATAACTTGATATCGGGATTTTACCAATGGTTATTAATATTATCACAAATCGATGCAATTAGAGTATTCTGTACCTCAAAAACCGTGGATTATATTTTATTATTTCACTTCAAATAATTTTAGAATTTTCACGTCATAGTAAACAATTGAAGGGACGAGAGAATTTTTAGGACTTTGAAAGCGTATGTCACAAAAACTTACTAACGACCCACATTGTATACTTACGTAGATATACAACATTATAAATAACACGTTTTTATCCCTCTATGATACGTATGGAGAGCCTGTAATTAAGAGGTTTAAAAATACAACGATCTATAATACAATTTTTTTATGGACTGCCAAAGTCTCGTTCTTTCAGTACTTGGTTTTACTTTTAGTATACATGTTTTAATTTAACCAAAATGTTAAACAATAGAATCCTGCTTTTATGAACTAGTCGAGTTGAGGCCAGTGTTGGAAATAGCGGAGTCCATATAATAGAAATAGTAAAAAAAAGGTAGTATGTGTTTTGTTAGTTATTTCTTCAACAAAATATAATTTGATAACAGAAGTGTAGATTCCTCCAAATTGCAGGTTACGTACCGCGTGAGCTCGCCAGCACAATTCGCAGTCAGACATTGGTAAGTGAAAATGAAAGCTAGCCACAAACAGTGCGCTATAGGAAATAAGACATTCATCATGTTTAGTATTGGAACAGTTTAAGCTGGTGTCAGAGCTGTACTTGGCATTCAATGGTGGCCGGAAGTGCCAACGGCCAGGGATTTGCGGATTATAGCGGCCCGCTCTATATTAGGTCTCGCCATTATGCTGTAGCGGTCATAACCCCGCGTACACGACGCCGCAACGGCAACGTATGCGAAATGTTAATTTTTTGCAACGGACTTACTTAGAGCGATGAATAAAATTTAAAATGAAGGAAAAAAGTTACACTATCGTATTGTATTCCATTGGTATGGAGTAACCGTTAGGATTTCGTTTTTATTTATATTACACATACGAGTAATATACGTATATAGTAAAAAGGTAATTGTCGTCGAATAGTTTTTGTAAGAATAAGTTTTTTTTTTTGGATTGTTGTCAAGCATTAACTTTTAATGTTAAAAAAACAATTTTATATGAACAATAAATATTAAACATGTTACAACAAATTAAATAGCTAACAACAATCAACTACTATACTATGCCTTACAAAATTCACACGTGCGGTCACAGAAAAGTTACAATTAAATACAATACAGTTGAAAAAAAACACATCGGATAGTCAAACTCGACGTTGTACTGATTTGGCCTAAAAAATTTACGTTACGAATATTAGGAAGCCATTAGTTAGCGGTTCCCCGTCCAATACAAGTCCATGAGCGGTGGAAAACTACCATTACGTGACTGCTCTTCTCTGACTGCTGACTATTACCATAAAAAATCTAGATAGTTAATTTCTTCAACCTAATGTCGGGCACAGTTGGGTTTGTAGATCTTCTTCAGAGCTTTTTTTGCTTTCGACGACAAGAAATGTGTACATCATTGAAAGTAACACTAGTCAACCTCTTTGGAGGCCTTTGAGAGGGTTCAGAACTTCAACAATGGGGCTAATTATTAATTTCCGTAAATTAAATAACCTATTAGAACAATGATTATTTTATCTTAGATCAGTAAACAGACAACGAAACGCTAATAATCCCATGATAACGATCACAAAATTGCTGGGTGCACGTACATCTTAAATAATTATGATTGAATGTAATTAGGTTGAAGTAAGAATCGAGCTCACAGGTCACCAATAAATTGATGTATTTTAAATTACTTAACAACTCTATACACGATCACTCGAATATAATTTTACTTGGAGATATATTAATACAAATATATTTATATCTAATAAAAAAATGTAATAATAGTTTCCTTTTAAACCCCAAATCCGAGTTATATCAAACAAATTACTTATCACTTCTATTGAATTTATCTAATATGTATTAGTTTTGTAATGCGTCAAAGACGTTTTCAATCACATTCTCTTTTGCTATTATCTGTCTATAGATACAATTACAAGTGTTTGTAGAAAACATTCGTGCATAGAGGTTTAAACTTAAGGCGATATTACGCGGCATTGCGTCCACCACAGACGTGTGATCTCACTAATAATAATAAAGGCCTTAATTTTTTTAATTTCCGCTACCTCGTCAAAGTATTGACATCGAACATAATTGTTTTATTATTATTAAATCCGCACCACTCACCATCAGGTGGGATTGTGTTCAAGCATTCACTTATTTTCTGTAATAGAATATAAAATATTCTAGACGTTTAATGTTATTTGCTTATGTGCTTTCAAACTTCCCTAGTTCTATACATTAGGGAGATAGCGATGGTTGCACACCCATAAACGATATGGAGATTTGATGAGATTTAGTTAGAAGATCAACGACTAATATCGTATATTGTAAACGATCAAACTAACCCCAGTCTATTTGCGAATGATGCCCTTGGAAACCTACCCTTATTGGAAGCGCGCTTAATTTAAACCCCATGTTGAAATTCATGGATGAGGGGAGACCTCATCCGTGCAATCTGCGAATACCATAGGGACCCTATGTGGGACATTTTATTGAATTTTTTGACATTCAAATTTCCCGTCCTTTCGGGGAACAATTGTCAGAATTACATGACAATTTATAAAATCGTTTGAACGTAAATTTTAGCACAAAGAAATATATGAATAACTTCCAATTCGGTTGAAATAATTCGTTTTGTTTTATTCTATACATATAACAAAATTTTAACTAATCGCTTCCTGTATATAAAGGATATATAAGAAAATATCATTAACGCAAAAGAACCCAAAACAATAATTGTTAGAATTTTTGTCTATTTGTCTGTGAAATTTGGGCGTGGTAATCTCAGAAACGGCTTAACCGATAGTCATAGTTTTCGCTAATATACTGCAGTAACCATCACTTAATATTCAGTTAGTTTCATTGCAATCCGTCCATAAACAAAAAAAGTAATAAAATAATATATTTCTACCTTTCTATAATATATATAATATATATATAATATATATAATATATTCTATAAAAAATACCCAGTCTATACCTAAGTGTGAGGAGTAGTTTTTCTGAAGCGAAGCGAAGGCGGTTTGCTAATAGAATAATATAACGCTAAAATTACTACATAATTTATTATTGATTTAATTTTTTTACAATCACATACAATTATAATTCACGGCATTATAAACATAACTTATAATGTTATTGTTCAAATCTTCTTCATTCAGATCAACTCTAATAATATTGTGCATGTTTTTAAACGGTAGCACGTAAAAACGTAGCCGCTTTTGAAATCATGATCTGAACAGGAGAGTCAAAGAAATTTGTAAAATCTCCCTAAGCCTTGTGAAACGGCTTGCAAGCACTGCACTGGGAAGACACCCGTATGTTCAAGCGACATTCCCGCATCTTCCTATAAAGATTGTAGTACAGTTTTACTACTATAGCGCTTTGAACTAAGCTGATCAACAATGTAATGCAGTTAGCACACGTACCAAATGAACACTAAAATAAATTGCTCCATAAATTGTAGTACAGTGCTGCTATTCGGTCCTGGCACGAATACTGACTGTATTGGTCGCATCCCGGCATTTCTCGTTTAATGGACTCGCAACTTAATAAAAGGCCCAGTGAATTATCGTGTAACGTAATTTAACAGTCTGGCATGCATTCTGAAACTTCATATAGTAGGTACTTACTCTTGTAAGATTTTATGTTATGGTTTTGCATTTTTTTATGGTAATAGCCAACAAACGAGCAGACGAGCCACCTGATGGTAAGTGGTCACCGTCGCCCATGGACATCAGCAAAACCAAAGGTATCACTGATGCGTTGTCGGCCAGGAAATGAGAAGAAGGTAAAAAAGAGAGAAAGTACTGGCTCTAAAGCCCCAGGCGGAACACGACGAGTCTTTTGAGGGCTGACTCAAGCAAGAGGGTAGTAGCTAGCTAGGTAGCCTTTACGGAAAGATAATAATACCAATAATAATATTAACGACTTAATAATAATACTGATAATATATTCTTTACGCAAAGCCCTACCACCAAGCCAGCTGGCTTCTGTCGCCTCTTACGACACCCTGTTCTGCCAGCGTGGGATTGGGGGGAGTATTCTAGGTCGCCCCAATATGGTGCAAAATTGAATTGAATTATATTGATTAAGTGATGCTTACCGCAGTACACTGGTGAAATGCATAACGAAATCGGTTGAACTGTTTCTGAGATCTAAACAGATTTTCTTTCCATTTTCGTAAATGTTAATAAAAATGCAATTCATGTTAAAGATAATGTTATATACACTGCATAATAATTATCATTAATATATATTGCTCAGTGTTTATTACCTGGAAATTCCATTTTGTTTCACGAAACGACTCTATCTTCAAAAAGTTCTAATAGAGAAATATTGATAAGTTTAACTTATTTTAAATTAAATTTATGTTTATTATTTAATTTATATAATAATATTGACTTGCGAATTTCATTATATCGAAATACGACATATGTTAATGCAACAGCAATTTACTAAAAACACAAAGAACTTTAAATTTCGCTGGCTCATATAAGGAATCACATCAAGAAGTTTAACAGTTACAATTTAACGAAACGCCCCATTATTTGACATTCGTAATGCATGACTTGGCACAGTTAATACGACATGCACATTTAATATTTATGGATAGTTCCGGTACTGCCATTTTGTTATAAAACTACATTATATCACATTCAGTGAAAACAGGAAACTGTGTTTAAGTGTTAAGTTAAAAAGTACTATTACGTTTTTATTTAATATGCTTCATAGACAAGAAAAAAAGGAAGCAACTAGGTAAATGTAACCGATTTAATTAAATCTGTTCATATTCACGGTCGCACTTCGATAAATATTTTCTAAGTAGATAAATAAAGACAAATACCTCAATTTTGTATTAACACGTTTTAAATTCCTATGCAGTAAATTTTAACGGTGCGGTAAATAGAACTTGACAGAATTGAATTCTCATTAACCGCCTTCGAAAAATGAGGAAGTTCTCAATACATTTGTATTTTTTTTGTGCTTATTACCTCAGAACTCCGTCATTTATTGACCAATTTGGAAATATCCCCTTTTATATGAGAGCGTATATTTACCGTTTGGCCCCAGTTAAATTTGAAGAAAAACTACCACCCTTGAGGGTAAAATATGAATTGATGAAATTAACAAATGCAACTTCTTCAAATTGAAGTCGACTTGATTTTTTTAAGTTAAAATATATACTTGTTTTTTAAGGTCGCGGTGATTCTGGTGTGATTTCCAGATAACACTAAAATTAATGATATGGTTGTTACTTTTGCGGTGATTAAGGATAATAGCATCAGCATTACAGCCCCGTGACACACTGAGCACGAGTTTCCTCTCAAAATGAGTTTCCTCTCAAATGTTAAAGATTCAGACTTCTCATACCATTGAGGACAGTATGTAAAACACTTAGGTATGCAGATTTTCTCACGACGTTTTCTCTCATCGAAGCAAGTATTAATTACTATGTAATAAGACAACAATTTTAAATATTCGCAGATTTCAAAATCGGTTTCTTGTGCAGTACCGAAATTACTAGGACCGCTATATAATCTGTACTGTGAATGAGAAACAATTATAATTCTGATGTAGTTAAAGCTTATTGCTCATATGCATCGTATGTATGTAGTGTATCGTATGTAGTAACTATAAGCACAAAAATTCCATTATTAACTCGATACATAACTATAGACTGAATTACCTGGCTGCCAAATTAATAGCCGCTATCAATTAATTATCGTACATCGATTTGTAATTGCACGTAGAACATGCATTTACATCATATAAGTATCTGAGGCATGCACTGTACAGATCATACACCTTTAGGCTATTTGCACATCACAGACTCGAGAAGTGAACAGTGTGTAAGATAATAACCATCTACCCATAAAATTTTATAGTTAACTTTGCTAATGGAACTACAAAAGAATCACTAATACGTTGCGGGCTAAGAAAAGATAGGAGAACTGGTTTTTAACTGTTGAAACACGTTAAAAAATTCACGATTGTTTGTTAGAGTGAGTGCGAGGTAGGTGCTAGGCAAACCAGACAGTTAGCCAGGCTTGGTGCTATGTTCTTCTCCGCTGTTCGGTAGGGTGCACCACGATCGTGGGTATGTAGGCTCACACAATCATGGGTATGTAGGCTTAGACTTAAAGATGAAAGGAGCCCATTTCATTCTTAATGATTCAATTAAAATAAGTAAATAAATGTTCAAAAGGTTAGGCAGAATATTTCACAAGGTTAATACAAAGCAGTATTACCTTAGAGAGTACACATTGTTAATATTTTGCACTGGTATCTATTCCTGATCTCAGAGCAAGACTTTTAGAAAGTTTACACAAATAACACCGAAATAAATTGATGATTTTGAATTAAAAATATTTTATCTTTCATCGTTTCTCGTTGTCCATAGCGCAGCTTGGTTTTCGGTGAATGATCGTCGTGAGCTTTTGATATATCGACAGCGCGGATAGTTGAGCTTTTAATGGAATTCTTGCTCGAATATCAATATATCACACACCTAATTGTAACAGAACAAAATTTACAATTATGCTGGCTATTTTGTTGTTTCACAACGGTCTATATAGTAATATAAGTAATTATATTGAATGTAAATTCAACTACAAAAAAGTGTATTTGAAAATATGGTTACATATTATGTATCTACGTAAGTTCAGTCAAAGACACAATCGACATACAATAACTTATATCCGACTGTAAATATCCGATAAACGAGCAGACGGGACGGTCCGTTGACATCCGTAATATCAAAGTCATCTCTCTTTTGTTGACAGTTGAAAAGGAAGCCGAGAAGTACTGATATAATTAATGGTTATTTAGCAATTGGAAAGGATAGAAAAAGATGGACTGCTTAATTGGTAAACACACGCACGGATATAATACGCTCAACAACAGGATTCCTTTCTGTACAATGCACAATTCCAACAGATCAATCCTCTATTAACAATCAAGTTAATATCCAATCATGGTAATGTATAATCTTTAACTATCGGAATGCCAACAGAGACAACAATGAACGCATAATAACAATAAATTGTAGTACTTGAGCGAATTGACTAATGAATTTCAAGTATCGACAAATTAATACGTAAGGGAATACGATAGTCTTGTGCTGTTTGTTAATAGTTTATTACAATAAATACAGTAATTGACACCTACCATTAATCTCTGGATTCAAGAATAAAGATAAACATCGGCGGGTAATAACATGCTTCGGTCCAGAACTCGTTTGAAACGATCAACTCTAGTATTACATTATACCTATTTGTTTGAAAAGGACACGAGTCAGTTACTATGTAACTTTATAGCAGAGGAATTTAAAGCGATGATAAATTATCATTATCTTAAATTTTACATTGCCCAAACTGCCACACATCACGACTTTAATACATTTTGTAGAACTCTCCAGCATCTGCATGTTACTGTCAGAAAGTTCTTACTGAAATCCTCTAATACTGCCGTCGTATTTTATTGGACTGAACATTAATACACTACGGAAAGTAAAGGCTGATTGCAAAATATATTAGAATTCTATACTTGCGGCATGTTATAATGATAGTTTGACATCTTACTTCATAATATACAAAATATTTACTGTTGCATTACCGAAAGAAATTAATAAGTCTTACAGGCGCATAAGTCTTCTAGTTCTTAAATATCAATATTCGAAATTGAAAACCGGATCAAAACAATATCAAAGTCACAGCTCATTCATATTTTTTTCTTTTTCAAGCAATACTATATCGTAACTGCATTGCCTTGCATTGAGCACTGACGCGAATTTGCCGAAGCCCCGAAGGCACAGATTGCGGGACGGACAAATTAATAGTGTACGATGTACTGGCCAGCTAGTTTTCATGCGGCGATTATATTATTTTTGTCAAATCTTTGGCCCATAACATATCATGTATTAATCATAATAATATGATACAAAATAATACATACTCACCAAAAAAACCAATGAACTCCACGCCCCTAAATTATGACATCGATAATTTACAATGTACTCCATGTCACTATTATCAGTAAAGTACAGCAATTATTGCCTCAAACTTAGGAAAGTAATTCGCGTGAATTTAACTGCGAAATAGAGATTATTGAGAACGCTGTCAGTCACTATCTATAGAAATTCTAAGTGCGGTATACGTAAATCATTGCCGTTTTTAGAAGGAAAAGTAAATGTTACTGGTTAAACGAACAAGGAACGATTTCTAGTAATCTGTAAGGGATTCTGTTTTGTCTAGGTAAACAAAAAAATTCTCAAGTGCGTATCGAACGCACAGTGACGAGTTCCGTAGTTAAGATTAACAAATGTATCCATTTTATTGCCAACAAAATATTAGATTGCATTTCAGAGTCATAGTTAGTGAAATCACACTAAATTAATGTAACATTTTTACTTAGTTACCAAATTTTAACTACAAATATAGTGACAATGGTTTGCGAATAAAATAAAATAAATTAACACACACATCCTTAGGATTCCCAATGTTGCGAGTGACAACGATACAAACACACATACCCAAAGCACGAGTATAAGCATCTGTCATTCATAATGAACTGTTCCGACCGAGAATCAAACTCGGTTAACCCTCAGCACCACTTCAACTACAGCGCTCGAGTTGGAACATTTGCAGATAAATGAACACGACGAAATTATAAACATTTCTCTATTTGGCTGCGGTACCCTAACTAGCACTTAAAGCAGAGCGATAGATCCGATCCAACCTGCTGGCTGTAGGCAGACCAGTTTTAGAAGTTAATAGTGTTACAGTAGGATTTATGTCGCACTTGCAAACGTGTTGAAATACCGTGATTTAATGACACCGAAGGAGCAATTCTACAACACATTAGCCGATGGAGTTGTGGTTGAGAAATAGTTCTAGCGTTTAATTTCATACCTACTTTAAATAAAGTTGTCACATACATACGTGGCAGTAAGTCCACGTTACACTGTTAATTATTTACAACCGAATTATTGTTACACTTTCGTAGGTATAACCGATGAAAAACGGACTCATTAGGATGACGGGCGTTTCTGTTTGTGTATTCGGCTTTCACAGCCTGTTCTCTGAATTGGGTCTACGAAGAATATTAAAATTAGATACAGTTAAGTGCCCAACTAGAGATGTATAATGTAAATATACGAATTATAAATTATAAATGGGAAGCAGAGTCGGTTTAAGAAGAGTTCAAGTGTACTAGTGAAAAGTTCATCGATGATTATGTGTTAAAATTATACCTTCTATTAACATTCATTAGGAAATGTATATTGTGGCGCGAATCTAGTAACAAACCGTATTTTTTAGCCGTATTGGGGCGGCCTAGAATACTCCCCCCAATCCCATGCTGGCAGATCACGGTGTCGAAGAGGCGACAGAAGCCAGCCTGCTTGGTGGTAGGGCTTTGCGTAAAAATTATATTATCAGTATTATTAATAAGTCGTTAATATTATTATTATTGGTGTTATTATCTTTTCGTGAAGCCCGCCTGGCTAGCTACCAGCCTCCTGCTAGAGTCAGCCGCCAAACGACTTCTGTTCCGGCTGGGGGCTTGAGAGCCAGTACATTATTTCTCACCTTCTTCTCATTTCCGGGCCGAGAACGCATCAGTGATACATTTGGTCTTGCTGATGTCCAAGGGCAACGGTGACCACTTACCATCAGGTGGCTCGTTTTCTCGTATGTCGGTTATTACAATATAAAAAAAATACCTCTTTCTGTATAAAATACAAAGGCGTTTTGGGTGAACTTACGCCAAGCCATCCTAAGACCACAATATGGGTTTGATGTGTTGATAGAAATTGCATAGAGATGCGGGTTACCATATCAATTTTTCCGTATTATCTAGCAAGGCGTTAGAGTTAATAATGACATTCAGCAATTCATTCCATAAATTTGGTGTTATTCCTAACTGCTGACTAATTCAGCTACTAATGAGTAGCTATAATATAAATTAATGTGTACATTGTTAAAAATCACATTACGTTAGGAAATAAACAACATAGTTTATAGTTGTTAGTGGGATTTAAGTATTCACAGAAACATAAAATACGAAATTAATTTATAAACGCGTCTGTGTTTTATGCTGTTGTTGGGCTACTTAAGGTGAAGTAATATTCCGTGTGCAACATAGGCCTCGTGTTGTGTAATAAACATAATAATAATTATGAAGGAGTCAATTATTATCGTTTATTTATCACATTTTATTTCAGTTGTGACTCGCCATATCAGGTATCGTAACGGACCTGTCGTTTAATTAAAAGCGTTTTAAAACCACCAGCGTGTAAATATTAATGATGGTAATTAGTTTTTAATTACTAATTAGTGGTACTTGGTATTCACATTTGCTTTTTGGTAGTAAAATTATAATTCTATTGAAAGTTAAGATTACGCTTAGGTAAAATTACTTGAATTTTATTTCATAATATGGCCGTGAAAAGTTTTAATTGATTTTTTTAATGGAATCAAGAATTATTGGGGTACCTATTAAAATACATAGTCATCACTGAATTTAAATTAAAACTAAAAAAGATAATCCTTCATCTTAGTCCTCTGCTTTACAAATGAGAACGTTTGATATAGTCTTGTTTTAAGACGGATAAAAAAATTATGAAATATAACTGTATTCTTTGACTTGACATTAACTACATGACAGTTTGTATAATTAACACAAAAATATTATAAAACATCCACTTCCAAATTATGCAAAAGTAAAACAATTATTTACTGCCATCTGTTAAAGAGGAATGCATCTTTTAACCAGAGATTAACAATGGTTTATCTCATGACATTTTCACCATATCCATATGAGATAACCTTGCTAGTATAACTCTTTCAAAGCAAAATTTAAATATTATACATATAGTATGTCACAATACAGTTTCGAAAACAAAACTGAACTAGAGGGTTAAGACAGACAGACCGTTGTATTAATGTCAAATGTCATCTGTCACCCTGACAAGAGTTTTTGGCGGCCTACGCAGTATAGCTGTGACCACGATAAAGGTAACAGTGTCGAAATATCGAAATACGTGACATATGGTTTGTGTAAACGTATCACAATAACATTTTTATCATACAAAAATTACATTGTAATTTTTTGTAGTCTATATTAATATTATACATAGAGAACCTACATACATAGAAACAACGGCCTTTAAAAAATTCTTAAAGTCTAAAGTCATGCTAACATGAAATGCTACTTCAATCACCACGCTTCGTATTATTATATGTTACAATAATTCCTACCTAGTTACCTACGTATTAATAGTATCAAGGTTGCTACAACATCAAAATTTGCATACCTAGTTGATGATAGCTATTAGATAGAAGTGTTGATGGCATGCTAATGGCGAAATAGAGTGGAGTTTTAAATAGTGCTTTCCATCTAATGAGATGAATTACAAGTTGTGATCATGGATCGACAGGTTTTCTATTGGTACGAGTATAAACACTCAGCTCGGTACTGTTTATAAAAGATTTTATCCAGTTTAATTGAAGCGTAAAGGTACTAGGATAAGAACCAGTATTCATTTAGATGCAAAACAGCCAACCGGGACGCTCGCAGTCTCCGAGTAAGAAGTAGGTAACGTACAGTAGTTTTTGTAACGGTTTTAATATACGCCTGGATATGTTTTGCAAAATTAGAGTGGACGCGAAATTATTTTATTTGTTTGTTAACTGGTGTAATTGGTGTAAAACCATCTTATTTTTACAAACAATATATTTATACGAATCTTAATTGGTAACTTAATTTTATCAGATATTTAATACATCTTTTGTTCACTCCATGTACTTTATGTACAAATTTTACTCCGTTACACTTTCATTGTATATAAACTATTAATGTATCCGCTTTGCTAAACATAGGTAAGACGGTGATCAATATCTATAAAGTAGTTCAAAAGAATTATTCCTAAGTGCAGAAAATGTACTTAAACCTCGTTAAAAATAGCATTCATCCTACTTTAAAAAACAAAATTAGAACTCAGTCATTACTCGTTACAAGATCTGTCGCGTCGGAAGCGCGATTGCCAAGGTCGCATATCCGAAGCGGCGACGCGCGACGACTCATTGTTTTACGCTGCCTCTAGCGTTTTTATTCCATTCTTCAGTTTAGGTAACAAGTTGTATGAAATTTGCATAATGATAATTCGTAATTACCATAATTACGAAACATTGCAAGTCGGTTGACTTCTCGTTGAAATGGTGCGTGAAAATCTTAGTGTTGGCAATTGTGCTTGATAGGGTAAAGCTGTAATGTAGGCTCATTTATGCAGCGTCCACCGCTAGCGAAAAATTTCTTAAACGCTTTCATGCTTCAAAATACACGTAAAGATGACGGTACATACAACAACATGATTACTCGTCTTCCATTTCCACTCCTACGGCTTGTACGGTCCTTTATTCATATTTATAACTAATAATACAGCAACTGAACTCAGATCAAGGGTGAACTCAAACATACATACATAATTCATATTTCGCAAGCAACATACAAACATAATTCAAATTCGATCTCGCTGACAGGAACAGCTTGTAGTATTCTACATCGGCCAACAATTATTATTTACTAAACAACTTGTTGATTTGCTTCATTTCTGATAACACCAAAGTAAAGTACTGACCATACTGACGAATTTAGCGAAACAAACAACAAAGAACGAAAAAGTCCTGAGGAACCTGTATACCTGAAAGTTTTGCAAAATGTTCTCAAAGGTGTTTGGGTGTGTGAAGTCTACCAATCATCACTTGATCAGACTTGAGTCTGATGTAAGCAGTATTTCCTTGAAAATGAAAATATTAATGACAACATCGTGATATCAAATTTATGAAACCAAACCTATCTATAACGATACTTAAAATGATAAATAACATTAACATTTCCATTTTTGTCTTTACAAACTATAATAAATGCTCAAATCCCATACGACATCCATGTCACGAAAACAGTTAATGGCATGAACATTGACTTATATCTACATAACTTCTCATCTCATCATCATAACGCAATGAAAAAACATCGAACTTAATGACTTCAGCGGAATTTCAATATGTCTAAAAGTTTTCTTACCTTTTATATGCCAACAAACGGGTAATTGACACCTCGATGTCGATCGCTTCTGTCGACCAGCCAAGGCCAACAAGTCAAATATTTCTAAACAATTTATCGTACCTTTTAGAAAGAGAAACAAATCAAAGGTATTACATAATTGTGCCAATCCGCATCTTATTTACAAGACATAGATGCATGTAACAATTTGTAACGATAGCATAATTGGTTCAGAAATAAATGTTCAATTTGACTGACTTCCGTCGACAACTGCGAAACTTGTTAGGTCGTTATTGCACACAGTTTGATTGAAGCTTAACGCAGTTTCACATCAATTCCAATTCTACTCAATTCGATAGTCTCTTGTATGACCCGAAGGCCCGAAGTTTCTCCCGAAGCGTCAAACTACTGAAATTTAAATTGACAGGTTACGTTGCTACGTCACGTCACTGAGGGTCTACAGCTTACTTAAGATGATAACCAAAGATAAATAAGTACATACAGAAAAAGGCACAGCGAACTATCAGCCATATCAGGATCGTAAACTAGCTAGTTTATAGGAATCGAGCATAAGTGCTCCGACACATTAGTATCAAATTACGGATGCATGTGAAGGAACTGTACAGATACAAGGATAATTACAGCCGTAGATGATATCAGTATTGTCTTTATTACTTTTGTCTACGTGATACCGAGGTTGAGTACAGATACTTATGCGCTTTATACATTATCCAACCGGCCTCGTTACAGTTAAGGATTAGATCAAATTTCATATGACAAGGGCGTGATCATAACAGGGGTGTCTCAATTATCACCGACCACAAATTGTAAATGACGTAAATATTTTAGCAACTTTGATGGTTTAAGCTATAACTTTATTGTCGTCACTTTAACTTTGATCTGATTTACATTATGTCCCCAGGTGGTCCAATGTAATCTTTCAAGGCAATCTGTCTTGAACTACAAGCTTCATCGCACACCATGATCACTCTTCGCTTTTCTGTAAGCACGATGCGATACCAAGACCTTTAGAGACAAAAAGTATAAGAAGATTTTGATAGCTAAGATAATTTTTAAGGGGAGTAAAATGTATGAAGTGACATATAAATTACCCGTCGTCCGTGTACGTTTTTTTTTGAATTGTTGAATTTTGTCATTACTAATGAAAATGTTACATTATCTAGAACCAATAGGTTTTTGGAAGACGGCCACAGTTTATGTTTTGTAGGAGATTCCAATCCAGATCTTACTGTGGAAGGTAATCAGATTGTTCAGAACTCGTAATAAATTTATTTCTATTTGAGGCTCTTAATCTTCTTTATGGTATATTTTGGCATCTTCCTATAATGTTCCAATTCAAATAATTTATTGGGTATGTAGACCCGAGAATTGGGCAAAATGACAAATTTTTGTCAAACTCCGGGATTGGCTAAGGATTTATTCGACGTACCCTATCAAGCATTTATCAGTAAATACTAATTTAACATACTGTTAGTAGTTACGTGTTGTAACCCTCCCTGTCGTGCGAAAGATCCCAAGTTCGATTGCCCGTCGCGACACACCTGTATTTTAGCAATAAAAAATATTTTCAAGATCGGAAGTTTGTCAAGTTATAATAATTTCTTCTTCCCGTATCTGGGTATCCTAGTGCATATGAGCATATAAGCGTTTCTTATTTATTTGTAATAGATAGGAGTTAGTACGTCCATGAAATAACAATGTAATGCATGTTAACCTCATGTGGCTCACGGACAAGGCACAAGCCAAGCGAGTCTGCCTCGAGAGTGCAAGGTCAGACTGCAGTGCAGCCGTGTGGCCGCGCCTAGACGAGAGTATCGATCGCGCCTCACTGCACGCACACGTCCGCGCGCGGTAACCGACCGTGTCGAATAGGATACAGGAACTAAGGATGTGACACATCTCATTCATAAATAGAACGTGGAAGTCGTTGAGATACCTAAGCTTACTGAGAGTCTTATAAGAATAACAAAAAATATATAGTTAAATCGTTTAATAGAGAGATGGCGAAAAAGGTAAACACTTTGTCAAACTTTACTTACAACAATTTAGAAAGTTTTAAATTGTAAGATTTGTATTTTTCTAATATTGACAATATTACTGAACTGCCTTTTTGTTTATTAATCATGGACGTAAATAGGTAGCTTGGATTAATTATCATAAAATACAACCTCTTAGTGTCACAAAAGCAAGATTGAGTTGCTATATTAAACTGGGTTATAAATTCATTTAAAAAAAAAACGCAAATATTTTATTTTGTTTTTAAGCAATAAGTTTATAGCTACTTATATTTCACTGTAGCGCAGAGAGCCGCTTTCAACCTTCAGGGAATTAATCGCAGCGGCTAACTTACTATTGGATACAGATGCGACAGTATATATACGAGTCGCTATTAAATTAGCTATTGAATTTCAAACGTAAGACATTCCCTAATTCTGTACCATTATGCAAATGTTATTACAAAGTAGACTAACTGGTATTTTATCCATTTTTAATACGGATATGAAATGCTGATATTTTTATAATAATGTATATAATTTTCTAATTTTATATAATTCCAAGCTGCTCGCCCCGGCTTCGTGACGGTGTACTTTTATTTTTAAACATTTTGAGATATATTTATAATTTTATCTTTATAAAGGACATAGTTTGTATTTTTTTATTTCTTTAAATTTTAAATTTGTACTTGGCAATCTATTAGTATTCTTTTTTTTATAACATATACATTTTTATTAAAATCGCTTTTTATTAGATTTATGTACTCAAGTAATTTACTTGTAATGGGTTTATTTTTTGCTTGAACATATATTTTTACATTTTACGACTCCATAGCCCAGTTGGTAGTGACCCTGCCTGCCGAGCTAGTAGTCCCGGATTCTATTTCCGGCCGGGGGCAGACATTTATGTGACAGATAAATGTTTGTTCTCGGGTCATGGGTGTTTGTGATGCCATATTTGTGTATGTCCATACCATCCGCAACGCGGTATCCTACAGCGGGGGTGTGCGTGTGCAAACGTTTATTTATTATTTTTTTACATTCCTCTATTTATATTTTTACACCATGGTTCAGGTTACTGAAGTTTTAGCAAGGATCCCTTATTTTCTCTAGTAATAAATCTAGCCTATATTACTCAGGGGTAATGTAGCATTCTAATGGTGAAAGAATTTTTTAAATCGGTTCAGTTGTTTTTGAGTTATTCGTTATAAACATTTATAATATTGGTATAGGTAAAAAAATATTTTTTTTATGTATTATCAACACGTATTATTAAGCGTGTATGTCAGTTACACAATGTACTTCATAAACAGATAAACGACTTTACTCGTTATTGACGATAAATAAATATTATATTAGAAAATTTATAGAAACGAGCAGATGATCACTTGACGGTAAGTGTTCACTGGCACGTGGAGACATCCCTAACAACGACAATCGGAAAATTATATGTATTAAGATAATTACGAATAATTTTATACAAAAATATATAAGCATCTACTTATTCAGAACAAGATATCTGTTTGGGTATCAAGAACACGTACAATAGACACGAATAGGCCAGACCGTATTGGAAGTATTGGGGCAACCTAGAATACTCCCACCAATCCCATGCTGGCAGAACGTGTCGTAAGAGGCGGCAGATATTATCAATATTATTATTAAGTCGTTAATATTATTATTGGTTTTATTATCTTTCCGTGAAGCCTGCCTGGCTAGCTACCACCCTCCTGCTTGAGTCAGCCGCCAAACGACTCGTCGTGTTCCGGCTGGGGGCTTGGATGCCAGTACTTTCTTGCTTACCTTCTTCTCATTTCCTTGCTACGTCTTGCTGATATCCATGGACGACGATAACCACTTACCATCAGGTGGCTCGACTGCTCGTTTGTCGGCTTTTACAATATAAAATAAAATTGCCTCTTTCTGTATAAAATGCAAAGGCCAAGCCATCTCATCCATATCTCAAGAAATTACAACAATACTAAAATTACTTATTATTGTTTTTAATAATAAACACCACCTAATTACGCCGTGTTGGTAACGGTATGTATGTTGGTATATACTTTTATTTATCATAACTGCACGTTTTCCTTTGTGGGAGGGAGGGAGGTTCTATGCATGTATAGAAGTATATACCATCAAACATTGTGCTTGCGAATTGTTGCAAAGTAAATTAATACTAGTTTAATAACAATGAATTTCCGCAAAGTAACGCCTGATACTATCAAATATATAAAATTACTTCATAAAAACTTCGTACTCGCAATAATTCTTACAGTCAATGAATTAATTTCGGCGCCAGTATTCATCGAGTGTTTCGAGTTATTCAAAACAAAACGGTTTTGATGTTGTGAATAAATTAATGTCATTGATATTCACATCATATCTAATTACCATTGACTACGTAACTAGCAAACGCGTAGGACAAATATCATCGTTCCGTTCAATTGGAAGTACATAAATGCAAATAGCTTGAGGGTTCAATGCATCAAATGATAAAACTCAACGTTAATGAGATCACTCTTCTTGTATCTACCACAGGTTTTCTACAGATCAACAAATCAGAGATCAACTAATCGATCAAAGATTATCCGTAGGTAAATAATCGAATTCTGATTTTGATTCTTTTAGGCGGCAAATAAAAAAAATCTTATTAGAAAATAACCCAAGTTTTAAAACAGAATGCTGTTTATATGAAGAAAAACATAAAAGGAATATCCATAATATATTATATTTCAGGAAAAATGTAGTTTTCCTGAATATTTTGAATTTTTTTTATTAACAGACGGCACCCAATCGATACTACTCTGTTTCGGACATGATCGATGTTTAGGCATTGACTTCGCCAAATATGTACTGACTCCTCAACAAAGCTCATTCATATTTTATTCTATACGTACCCGAGAGTAATATTTGCGGTAAGTACACTAAACAGCAATACTATGTGATTGCCATCTCAGCCTTCACGCTAAATAAAGTCAAGCGTTTGGATATGGCCATGGATTTTAGTTTATTCTGCAACCAAATAACGTACTGGTCAACATAAATGTCTGTTTGTTTATCAAGTCTTCCAGATTCGAGTAATTTGCGAATTTAGGGATCATTAACGACTTACTGGGATCCATCCATTCTTGATTCCAAGTCATACTACCAGTGGTCGTAGTGAATCCTACTGAACAATGTCCGCCGCCATACATTAAGGTCCATAGACCAATTTTAATAGACGACAGTCACTCAATTCAATCGTGACGGTACCCAATATCAAGCCTATCTTCCAAGCTCTTTTCAAAAACTGCCATCAATGATTAAATAATAATTCAATATCAGAGGACAAGTTATAAGCGAGTCCCGCACTTATTTTATAATCGTATCGCTGCGTATAAAGGCGCCTCATGCGGTATTCCCAATAGGACGCCAATGCGGGGGTGCGCTGTTCGTGTATGTGTGCCGCGGGCGTCTAGGCGTACTATCAAGGTCAGATGCGTTAACTCGTATACGCAGATCTCCGTCTGTATATTCATCGTTCATTAATTTGTACACTTATAGTGGTGCGGTTTATGACAGAAAAATATTAGTTTTTAATGTAATTTAATAATATAACGATATGTTATAGTAACAGTTTGGAACACATCGATCTCACTGTACTGTACGCATTTATAATTAGCGAATGAACAATCATTGATTGATGAAATTATCGCTTGCCTTGACGAAGGAATGTATCGTGAGATAACCTGCATATCTCTGAGTTCTCCATATTGTTCTCCGAGGTGTGTCAAATCTGCCAATCTGTATTTGGTTTGTCTCGCGGATTCGTCTTTACTCCTCTCATTGTAAGGAAACCCGAACCCACTGGGTTGTGAGTGTTTTTCGTTAGAATTCAGATATGAAATAATGACTATTAAATATAGAAAATAAATTTAACCAATTCATAAACTACAGAGAAAAACTTAATTTTGTTTTAACATTAAGTACTATTTATTATAAACTTCGATAGGATTTGTTTATATAATGCTTCAAATTAGCATAATCAAATATGATCACAGGCAGTATAAAATAATTGTTGTTTCCTTTAAAGAAGCACATAAAAAATTCTGCAATTTATTCGTGTTATTCTCAACGGTTAACGAAATGTTAATTGGATAATCCGATGATTAACGCGATTCCATTTTAAGGTTATTGGATTGTAATAACTACATGCATGTTCGGTCCGCGAACGGCAGGGCTACTTGCTTAAATTTCATTAATAAATTAACCTTATAAAATGTGTCTGTGTGTCCGTCTATCAGACTCAATTTATTAAATATCACTTATGACTGTATTACATAAATCTCGATGACTTTATAGATGACTTGATAGATGAGAACTCGTAGGTAATAACGTGCTCCTGCCGTTACCTTCGTGTTTGGTCCCGACCGGGACAAATTTAATATTTTTTCATTCGATCCTGTGTATTAATATCTTCTATTTGTGTATATCTATAATACCCGCGAGACAAAGCATTTACAGTCAATAATTATAAATGTGTATAAGTAATTATTATAATCAAACTAACTAATAACTAACTAACCACAGTAATAAAAGTAACAATAACCTTTACAGACCAATTAGACGTGGCGGTGCTGCGGCTGCGATGGCCACCGATAGAACCTACATTGCGGAGCTCCTTTTGAAATATGCTTTGTTGCAGCTGACACCTAATTGATCTCGTGAGATTAAGATCTTGTCTCCACAACAACGAACTTCGTGCGATAAAACTCAATAACAACGTAATTCATCTTAGGAAATTATGCTCCTAGTATTTAAGTTTTTT
>DWPT01000658.1:0-22416 GCA_018251895.1 Agathymus mariae mariae
AAAAAATATTTAAATTCAACATTTATTCTCATTTACAATCGATATCTACTGTGCATTTACAGTGACTATAAATCAGTGTTTATAAATCTACTGCGTCTGTTTCGTAAGATCTTATGAGTTAATTATGCTGAATATACAACGCTATGTGTTTTTGTGTTCCTTTTTTCACCCGTCATATCTACGATTTATACACTAAGTGATCGACGACAGTATCTACGAGTGCTTGTTACCAAACATTACTACGTTACTTTTTGTCCGTACAATGTTGTCCTATAATGTAGAAAAAATACTTAGTTACTCACAATGGAGACAATAATATCATGATGTAAGTGTGGAAAGGTGAGAATCGAAGACATTTCATCGATCATCAAACACATTAATGTCAATCGTTATGAGTATTTTTGTATATTATATAATTCTGGTACTACTTAAGTAATGCCGCCTGTACTCACTTCGTTTGCCATCTGTAACGATTTGCTGACAGTCTCTAACGGCTGGTGTGAGGCCGCATTTCCAAAGAGCTCCTGATCTGGTTGTGTTCGGTTGCAAATTCTGTCCTAAAGGAGCGCCCACGAGTAACCTGGAAACATATAAAAAGAGAAACATTAGTGTATAAATAACTATAATAAAAACGAATCAGATTTGATAAACTTAAAATTAAAATGGATTTAGGAGTATGTGAACAATTATTACAAAATAATATGTGGTTAGTAAAGGTCTTCAGTCATCCCTAACTCCGAGCAAACTTCCCTGCTCATGGTACACCTCGCTAAACAACAGGCGAGGCTTTGGCGAACGGTTGTCTCTGGACAACCACTACCATCAATATTAACACCCGGTTTAATTCCGACAATTCACGTGGAACGATTTTACCTATTTATCTTGTTAGTCCGAGCGTGGTATCCGAGGGTGGTAGATACAGACTAACCATGAGACATTTTATACGTGTATTGGAAAGTCAGTAATAAGTGGGTGCCTCGCTTTAATGTAAATCGACAAAAACTTAGTGATAACTTTGACGTTACGTATTTGCATAGACGGCGACAAATATTCAGGTATCATTAAGGGGCCGGTATGCCTAAAAAATATCTGGATGATTACTATTTTAGAGGAAGTAAATACCTATAGTTAACTAAGTAACTCTACAATTACTTACGTAAGTGTACAAGTTAATCATTGCCCTGATTAATAAAAGTCAGGCAACTATCTTTTTCACTTTCAAAATTATACAAAAAGTTTGACTCATATGATATGAGTCAACGAATTTAGCGTTTAGCGGATTAATGACAAAGGTATGTGCGGAGGTTTTAATTAACGCAACTGTATATACTCGTAGTTCCATTAAGCTAGTTCAATTAACTGCACTGCAATGTCCGTGAACTATTCATAGGTTCATTCATTAATTGTCATCACGCTATCCATTTGCATTGGGAGGACTTTAAATTAAATGTATGTTGGGGTTCGACAGATATTTCAATATTATATGTATGTAGAATATTTTGAAATGTTTTAATCAGTAAATATATTGAATTTCTTTAGAAAACAGTTTAAAAAGTGTCATTTAATATCTTAAACGAATGTGAACATTGTAATTAATAGAGAATGAATAGAAAATTATAAATTATTGTCACTTGATTCATCAAGTCAAACCAACTTAAAGGAAAATCTTTTTCTAAATTGTCAGTATTATTAATGTCGATTTTGATTAGCAAATGAGCATTTATATTATAAGACACAAAAAATTGCCGCATTGACATAAAAATCTTAGAGCATTAAGCTTTATATATAAACAAATTATATCAACTTTAACTATATTTATAAAAAAATATATCCTGGTCACACTAGAGAAGATCAATTAATCGTTAAATTAGTTGATTTGACTTAAGAGCATGGACGGTCTATCTATCATCTTGTAACGAATCGATTACATGGGCACGCAGCTCTTCGATCATACGACGCCAAATAACCTATTCCGTATATATTCAATTTAACATTGGTTATGGTTAGCAAGGGCCCTATGATCGTATGACCATCAAACAAGCCCTTATGCATTCAAATCACCATAAATCTCTTTAAGCATCGCCCGCGTTTTCCTTTTGATGTTTCGTGCACTAAAATTTAATTAGAGTCGTTGAAATCAAACATAGTATAAATAAGTTATTTATTAATCTCAGTTAGACAAATCAATAGGTTAAAAACGTTGGAAGTCAATACCCATATGTTGAAATGAACATGTTATTGTTTTAATGCTTACTTTGTATCATTATCAGACTGCTATTGTTCGAGATCTCTAAATCGACGTAATCAAGAACCCTACAAACACCCACACTCCGAAGAGGTTAATGACATTATGTGCTCTGAGGATAACCGTGGAAAGAAAGAATAAAAATACAATTCAGCCGCCATTGTTTTTCCCGGTGTTACAACATTTGTTATCTTTACAATTAATTAAAAGTGCCCCGGGGAAAGCCTTGTCCTAAATTTGTGTTAAACAAACAAAGCTTCTTGCAGACGAGAGCTTCACTAAGACCACGGAATTATTCCCAAAGCGTGGGTATACCGATGGTTAATTTTTGAAACCGCAAAAGGCAATCGGTCAGGCCCTCATAACCAATTTACTGTACAAAGGGTTTCATTATACTGCAACGGTGTTCATCGCCCACATTGTGACGGTCGATCATGCCCCCATCGGGGTTACACGAAGCGGCGCCTACGCTTCTCGGTGAATAATATTCTAGAGAAACTACAGCAATATCAATTTAGAATTGTGCCAGAATGAGTTGTGTGAATTGAGTCTTTCGATCGGAATTTCGTAAAAAAATTACTACAACAGTGTTTTGAGATGTGAAGAACATGAATCTTGGGTCGAAAAACACGTTGACTTCTCGTGGTGAATCCTGCTGAGTGACAGACGAGGCGATGGTCGTCGAGCGATCCTTCAGTTGGAAGTCGCTGTGCTACACGCAGCTTTAGTCCTACGTTACTTGCGCAACATGAGAAAGTTTACCTGCCTGATTTTCATCGTACTTCTAAAATCAACTAAGAAACATATTTGACGTTTTTAAGTTGCAATGCATAGTCTACTCTACAGATTGATTACCCGCTTTCTTCTTTATTAATGCGAAGTGGTGCCTCTGGTATCATAGGCAGTAGTGACTATTTACTATCAGGTAATGGCTAGATCGCTGTTTCTATGAAAAAATAAGTGTGTAACCCGATCTTGCCATTAAGCATCAATACGCAAACAACATCGTATTAAAGACCGCACCTACCGTGCGTCTCGCGTATCGTATCCTTGGGCCTCGCCCCTCAAACAACGATAAAGTTCTATCAATATGCTATCCATTCTCCACATCGACTGATATTATCAATGTATTGCGCCGTTTAGATAACTTTTACAGTAAAAGTGCATTTTGTAAACCAAGTTATCGAAATGTGCTGCATCACTTTTGCTCGCTATATTTAATAATGTAAACTTGACGTACATGCAAGAGACATCTGTAAGTAATTTCTGAACGAGTTCATTTTTCTATTTGAATTAATTTAAATTAACATAATTATCAATTTTTTTTTGTCCAGATGTTTGTTCATAATGTGTTAGAATCAGACTGTTCAAAGTTACCTGTGTGGTACCGTAACAGTCAGACAGCCAAAAATTTCGAAATAGTATGATTTGGCCTCTGCACAGATAACAAAATCTACCTTTACTCAATTTTTTAAAACACTTAAGTATAGAGTCGACCTATTCTTAACAATTGTTATCATGCATAGCCGAAATTATTCAATTTTAAATATATTTTACAAAAATATTTGTGGGGACAATTAGTTTCTGTGAGGGCTAGTTAATAAACTAAAATACAAAATACTTATATTAATTACGGCATATACATTCCTCGTTATTTTTACAAACTAGTCCAACAACACAAGTTCTCAAAAATAACATACTTCACATTTTATATTCGTATCGCACTGGAGGATTTATGTTGTGTAGTATAATTTACAGAACAAGCAATCTAATGGGATTAAATCAACGGAAAAGATCAAAGAGAAGTTGTCGACAACGTCGGTCCAAAAAAAATAAAATGGGCTGCTTGTAAGCAGGGATACCAGCACGTAGGATGCGCTCACGACAGCCGACCCCACCAATTTCTAAGTAAATGTTTTGACTGTTGACATTGTGACATACGTACAGGACAGGGCTGGATAGATACATCCGCTTCTGTTAAGGATTCTTAAATAGAAAAAGTTTAGAAATATAAGTGCAATTTTTTAATACTTGTTTTAAATCAATGTTGTATAAGGCTAAAACAGAAGCCAAATATTATTGTCTCAAAGTGAATAATATCTCGTATCGAACTGTCGACCACAATCGATTTTATAACCATATACATGCGCTCTAGAGATAATAGTTATTTGTTATGTCTAAACTTGATTTTAAATCAACGTGAATAAGCCATTATATATAATTACTGTATTGACATAAATCTCCCTAATTGAAAACACAATAACAAATAATCAAATAATGACCGATTTGTCCTCTGTTTGGAATTGAATAAATAAAAGTACCTAAAAATATGACATCATTACATATTCCATCACGTCAAACTATAATATGCGAAATAAAAACTAAACAGAAAAATTGTGCACTAATGACATTATTTTTAATCTGTCGAATCAACATAAGTTATATGAAGTGGTTAACGTGGTGTTTACGTCATCTGAAACTTTCTTGGTGCACAAAGCTTTCTCTCAGGGAAGTGATAATAGTAATAAGTGAGTCTCTCCCTCGTTTCCATTTTGGCCGGTAATACATTGTTGATGCCTTTCATGTTATGGACGTCCATAGACGGCAGTTACCACTTACCATCAGGTGCCTTTTCTGCGTGTTTTTCGGCTATTGCATTAAAAATTACCATGTGATTACTTTCGCATTTTTACAAGTGCATTTTACGTTACGTTTATTTATTTATTTAACTTTAACGTTGCTCATTTATGGTTGATGAATTATGAGGTCATTAACATTTATTTTGTTTACTGCTAATTTACTTTAAATACTATTTATAAAAAAAAACCATCAAGGCAGTTAAAGTACACATATGACATATTTAAAAACGTTATAATGGTTACAAATGAAAGTCCAATTTTATTTAAATACCAATATTTAAATACCATCAATCGCTTAGTGCTAAGATGACTGTCAACTGTTAGTACAGTTAAACATCGCGAGGAGGATACATCGAATCGAATTGTTTTCTTAATCGTCTTCCAAGTTCGTATGGGAGAGCATAAATATTATGCTTGGAGAAGTTATGTGTGATGGCGGCGAAGTCGGTCGTCGTCGGTGGTCTGTCGGCCGTCGCAAACATTGCTCAGACCGACCATTGTCCAACTTTATTATCGTAAGTACCCCCATAAGGAATTCTCGGGATCATTACTCCCGGAATATTTGGCCCTCGGGCCCTTCAGGTCAGTGCCGAACAGATTTAAAGTAATATATATGGCCAAAATGGTAAAGACAAACTAACAATCAATATTTCCGTTTTATTTGTTGAAATAAGAGTTGATTTAAAAATATGTTACTTGGCGTTAAAATCGAGTTATTTATATTTAAATATAGATTGAAAAACTGAACACTTTATTACATACTGATGCTGAAGCGTGCTGCTAGATTATATCTGTGTGGTAAAAAACAAGTCAACATGTCTATTTAAACGGAATAATATTAAAATCTCTAGGACAGACTTTCATACGATTTTTATCTGTATATAAAATGATTCAAGAAGTAGATTTGACTGTCTTAGAGTACGAAAAGTTTATAAAACGCTCGATGAAAACATTTGTTTTTTAATGTGGGTTGTGAACGTAAGATTACATTTCCCGAAGTTAAGTACAGGCCGGTTTCTTCTAGTCATATGTATTATTGTTACAATTTGACCATTTAAATCTGCATTTCGAAAGTTGGAAATTTACTGAAAATTTGGTTTTATAATATAAAGTATGTTAAAGACGTAAGATCAACATCAGTTTGCTTAAATAAAAATACTAGATATAATGAACAAAAGGGCAGTAATATAGTTGCTACACATATGACCATTTCTTGTAAAGAAGACGACTCCTCGTGTGTGGCGCAAATTGTATGGAAATAAGCCGGCAACATGCACATTTATCCGACGCTAAACAACGCGTATTACAAATTGCTTCAAAGCTTGATCTTTATACAGCAATGTATTCGAATTATATTTGCATAATTTTCTACAAACTTCGACAACATCAAGCAATCATAGTTTTTAAATTATATTAATAATAAATAAATAAATTTTAGTACAAAAGAATAAATTTACATACATACATAGGCACATACTTATGAGACCATAACCTTCGCACCGAAAGGCAAAATGATTTATAAAAATTGTGTAGAGACTCGAACGAATAGTATAATAAAGAAAGGTCGTTAAATGCCAAACCATAAAAAGGCAAAAAATATGCTTTGAAGATTCCCTCAGCCATTATATTTAAATTTAGTTTGTAACCATTCATTTGTAACAGGCGTGCAACAGTCATATACATATATATGTATTATATTGATCTAATTTATTTATGTTAGATATCTTCCTATTATAATAACTTACATAAAGATAATTAATATCCGTTCCGATCACACACTAGTCGCGTTCTGATATATCAAAAGCAAAAATTTAATTGAGAGTTCTTTAAAAACTTTTTTAATATACTATTTTGATGGCTTGAAAGTTAAGCCCTTTTAAGCAAAGTCCGTTCTCCCTTCAACGCCTCCTTCAACAGCAGACTATAAATCCCACAATTAACTCTACTCATAATTTTACACACGAGAAGTTTTCTATGACCTTTGCTACGTATTCTGTCACCGGCGGTTTATCTTCGGTTTGTAAGGGTCCAAATAAACTAAAACCGCACAAGTAACAATAAACTCTTGAAAGAAACAATAGGGAGGTCTGTCATTTGTCACATTCCGAGATGACACCTGGAGGCCATGAATCCATTATGTACTATCTTCTGTGACGTTTTGAATTTATTACCAGTATCCGTAAGATCAAGTTTGTGCGCAAACCTTGCTGGCTCGCGTAACAAAATGCTTAAGAATGCACTAGAACACTTAGATTTGCAATGCAATTTCTCATATTTACAATTTATGAAGGGAAGGTAGTAATAATTAAATTCAAATGATGTTATACTTTTTATTTCGTGATTCATATTCAAAGTTATTAAAATATCGTATTTATTTTCGTTATATATTGTAAACGGATTAATAACGATTTCACTTCATTTTAAATCATGAACTTTAAGTTTACAAATAGCACCCGCACAGAACAATTATTATTCATGTTTAATAAATAAATGTAAAGTTTGCCCCCTTAAAAATATATTATTTTATTCAATACTTGCAAAACAGCAGTGAAATCTATACTTATGAGTACTTCCGCAATATAACGAAGAATATAAATTAAATATTTCGTTTATCTATACTTTCTCTTAACTAATCTTAGAGAGACTGGAAAGTGATCAACGAGGCTGCCTATAGTTTAAAGTTACAAGTATAAGTGCTAAGTGCATGACAGCAATGTAATGGAGCTGTGACGGAACGTGTTATACTAGTTAGTATCATATCAGAATATTCATACCGCTCGTAACTTATATATATATTATAAATCAAATATGTATATTAAAACCTACAATACAATTTTACTACAAGTATAAAGGGCTACATAAAACCTAAGTATTATTACAGAAAAAAAGGTAGGTTAGTCAACTTAAAATCAAAGTAAAGCTTGTAAGCTTCATTAAATTTATGAATAAAAACTTGTTGCTTTTTTGTAAATTTCATTACATAATTTTTTCATAATACAAGATTTAGTAAAATTAAAAGTGGCATTTTTAGACAACTTACTTC
Source organism: Agathymus mariae mariae (assembly GCA_018251895.1). NCBI lineage: Eukaryota > Metazoa > Arthropoda > Insecta > Lepidoptera > Hesperiidae > Agathymus > Agathymus mariae. The sequence continues at coordinate 7,928 of DWPT01000658.1, forward strand.
ATATCAAAATGTTCCCTTAAAAACTTCCATCACGGGTACGAGTACTGTAATGTTTGTGTACATATAATACCTCAGAACAGAATATTTATATTCTTACCCGACAATATGTCGAAAACGTATGTCCAGGGAATACAAATATATTGGATTGCATTACTCAACAGTCCATAGTCCAAGGCTGTAAAGTTAAGTGTTCTTTATGTCCTAAAAAAAAAACACTTGTGACTTAAAGTCCGTATCATACTGAATTACCTAGAGTTCTCCAGATATACGCACTCCACTCCACTCCAAACAGATGCTGCATGACATAAAGTACCTATTTGGTCTGCATCTACCAGAATAATAATGAAAGGGTCAAGTCACGAATACATCTCTACGTACATACGATCGCTCATTAGCGGACGCGGCAGATACGCGAAATCGTGACTCAGGTATGTTCTCGCTGTTTCTGGGGTAAAATATCAACAAAACGTGCTAGCTCTTACCATCTATTGATGACAAAAATTAAACTGTTCACTCATGTGTCTTTGGTACTAAGAAATACATCCCTTATAGGAAATATCGGTCCTAAGAGATAAACCGTGTCTATATATATTATTATTGCACTTAAATAAACAACCAAATTTTATGATGCAGTGTTAACCCCAATATCTAAAATATATATTTTTTAATTTATAAACGTATAACCGCTCAAGTAACCGATCATTACATACGGAGAGGTTCCAATATTTAGTATGAAAACACCAGCGCCGAAGCGATACTTATTCCAAGAATTCGGTCTGAAGTGAAATCACTACAACACTGCAGAATATACCTTTCTCACAAAGCTCATCAATGGCTAGTTATCATTTTTATACGAAGATATAGACTAATAGCAGTTACAACTATTACACCAATCGCTGGCAACTGAGAAGATTAAATTCTTTTAAACTGAAATTTTCAAATTTTAACGCTCTGGTTAAATTGGTCGCCACATGCTTTAATAAACAAAGTATAAACACATCTGCTATTATGAGAATTCTCCATAATATTGTTAAAAATGTGTAAACTCTGTCAGCTAGCATTTGGTCAGAATGAAGAACAACAGGCTTATTTAGAGAAGAGAGAAAATTCATTCATTTATTGTTAAAAGCAAAACTTAAATATTCTAAGAAATGCAGAAAGTTCGTAAGAAATGCAGATAAACGCAAACCAAACTGTTGTTTAAATTGAATTGAGAAATTATGTTCATAGCTTTTCCACAAGTAGTTTCTCAGTACACACATTCATTGAGCGCCGTTATTGTCTTCAAGTCTATTTTATGTACTGTAAAAGAAAATGCAACACAAGTTATAGTTGTAAAATGCCTGTTACAAAAGGAACGATGATGTTCTTCGGAGGCTATAAAGCCTGTATAAATAACTAGTAACAATGTTCTTGGAAGGAAGCAAATTGAATATAGGTTCTGGGCGTTTGGTGGGAGTGTAAAACAAAGAAATGAACGTTGCGCGGCAAGATGTGGTCGACGCCACTTGCTACCGACTACCCAAGTTCACTCCGGCTTTCACACGCAACCGCCTTTACTAAACAGCTGTGCAGTTTACTAACGCGTTAACTAGTTAGTTGAAGCAAAGTAGATAAAAAATCGTGCTTCTTTTTTACTGTTTCATAATTTTTAGGTTTCTGACATCCTTAAAAATAAATCATTATAGGAGATAGAATTATCGAATTGTGATTTGGTTCAAGCTTACATCGTAAATATTTGTTGTAAAATTGAGATTTTAAATTAATTTTTGGGGAAAAATAAAATTACGTCAGGAGCAGGACATCAAATAGAAGAAATTGTTAATATAATATTGTAAATCATAATTTTTAAAAGAACTAACCAAATTGAATGATTTAAAATAATATAGTATCACAGAGTTATCATTACGTATTGTATATTTTAACGTATTTATTTTCTTTCAATGTTGAAATACATCTCTAAAAAGTATATGTAAGCTATAAATCACTATTAAACCCTATAAAGAATCAAAAATCAACCTCTATAAATTAGAACCGACTACGGCGCCGTGCTGCGCTGAAAGCATCGTGCAAGCTATCGCGAACCGGTTCGTTCGCGTGAATTATAGATATCAGACTCAAAGTGTGGGTGGCGCTGTCGAGTTCCGTACTAACCTTAAATACTTTCTACACAGAATTAGGTTTATAATAATCAGTCCCGTAGCATGTTGAGCTTATTCTCTTTAGTCAGGGCTTATCAATCTTAATTATACCAGGACTCTAAAAGCTTTAAAAATAGATATTCCGTAAGAGTAAATAATAGGAGCTGTTGCGGTATGCAGAGATTAGTCTTAAGTAGATAACCAGTAAAGATGTTAAGTAGTAAATATTTAAAAATGATTTTCTGATTATTAATCGTTGATGTTTCTATAAGTTATATTAAAAACACTTTTGAATACTTCTTCTGGTTCAATAAGAAGTGAACTAAAATGAAAGAAAAATATATCTCATTTACCACTTTGTTTTTATGCTATCGTTTGGTAATGTTTTTAAGACGCAACTATTTGAAACATGGGTCACACAAATACAAAGCTAAAAAAATACGAGTACGATTTAAAAAATATTTAATCAAATTGCCTTCTACTTTAACTCTAAGAAGAAGACAGGAAGTGTTTATGTGCTAGGAAATTGATAACATTATATGCTATGTTTATGTTAAATTGATAACAAAACTTAAACAAATCAGTTTCAATAAATCAGAGACAAAGCAAATATAGCGGAGATGTGGAGCAAATTGCTACAAACCTGTTTCTTTGTGAGAATGATAAGTGTGTACCGCCTCAAGAATAAAATAATCAATATCTCCTTTTAATCTTAGCGCTGCTCATAAATATTTTGATATTGTTGACATCTAACACATTTTTATCATTGTGTTGTATCATACATAATGATTACGGAAGAAAGATGGTTTTGGAAGATAAAAATCAGGTGCCTATAATGTAAATTTTTCCTTCTTGACAGCATCGGTGAACATGGTGGTCAATGTGCGGCGATGAACGCTTTCTATCAGGCAGCTAGATAAATTAACAGACAACCGTGTGCTCTCAGTAATGCTTGAACATTTGAACATAGTGAGTGAAAAACTCATCCAAATTATTATAAGCCAAGAGTTAGTAACAGACAGGGCTACGAATCGGTAACACTTCTGACGTAGATTTCCCTGTGCGAATTTGACGCTTCCTGAAATATGATCCGTCCACTTTGCTATATCTTAACATAGCAACGCCATATGTCGAGCGACTGGTTATTAAAATAAAAGATAGCAGAATGCACTCAGGATTGAACGCGCAGTTTGCTGAGAGAGAAGCGTCGTACAGATAATCATGAACCTGTTTCACCACGTGTGAGCAACAGCCTTGGGCTCACATTACTCAGATATCGATCCCGTGTGGGCGACGACATCGTTATATATTATGCCAAGAAGCTTTTGCCAGAGGATCGTCATAAATTATCCTTAAGTGTCGTTATAATATTACGTACAGCACCGAAATGCAAACCACGTCGGCCATATCTTAATGGCAACTTTTCTCGGTTGAGCGTCTTCCGGTTTTTACTAATGATACAATTAAACCATGACATACTGAAATACTAAGTGAAAGTTAATCAGTTAGTAAGCTAGTTCGTAATTGAATGGAACAGCAAAGTCATATTTGAAATGAAAATTATCACGTAGAATTTGCCATAATGTAACTCATGAATAGCACGGACTTTTCGTAAAAGACTTGGTAAAATACATATAGTAATATGGTGCTAATTCACTTGTCTCACAGGCCTAGGGGCAATATTTACTTACGACGGGCCATTCTCACGAGCTCACGTCAACGCAGGGGCGATCGGAGAATGTCAATATAACGTCACTGGCGTGTTTATTGTAGCTTTTCAATTTGAAGTACTGATGCCTGAAGTAATGGAATGGGTTGGATTCACTGATAAACGAATGTTTACACGGAAAATATATAATTTTAATATATTTTTTTTATTTAGTGTAAAATTCTACCGTCGGATTGGTTCAACTTTGGATTTTGTAACCTAATCAGGATTAGTAGATAAGTACTCGTATTAAAAAAATGATTTTGCATTATAAAAGAGTATCAATATAACAAAATATTACATTTGTCATTTTAGATTACAAGAGTTACTTAACTATTATACTAGTTAAGTTCAGAAATTCTATAGTACAAGTTGTTATAGAAGAAAATCTAGCAAATAAATTAGCTATCTGTTATCCTTGTTTCCTAATTTTGGGATATCAACTGGCGGCTATGTACAAAGAATTAGCTTAGCAATATAATGGGGCAGTTATCAGCGTTTCGGGTACCAGGCGCAAAAGAAACTTTAATTGACATATGTTTTGATTAATACGGCATATAATTATATATATATTTTTTATAACTTTAAGGACTAGCGAAAAATTAAACGTGCCACATGTTAAGTGTTAAGTAGTCATCGTCGGCTATAGACATATGCAACCCGAGAGGTGTCGCCAGTACATCACCGACCCGGAAGGAGAGCGCTTTTTACGCCTTTCTTAAAGAACCCCATATCATACCACAGTTTGCACGTAAGCGGTAGAAAAGATTGCGAAAATAGGACTGTTGAGGATCGCCACAAATATATATATTTTTTATTCACGGACATTTTTATTAGGATTCGTTTTTTCGTTACTATGTTAATTATATGTTATTTCTTCTTAAACATTAGAAAATGTACCAAGTCTTAAACCAAAACCTTGAAGAAAACGTTACGCTTTATATAATATGCACAAATTAAACAAAATTATAACAATATTTTATCTGTAAGATACTTAGTAAGGTAGATAGTTTTGCTTTAAATGATAATAAATGTTGTGTATCTAAAAAAAGCCATATTACTGTACAATCGCTTTCTCACGGGCTTATAAATCTGTCGCTATAATAAGACTAATTTTAGTAGACGGGTCGACAAAAATACTTCTGAGAGTAAGTCTGTACGTCATCCCCTTGCTTCAAGATTAATTTTAGAACCCAAATAGAATGAAAATGGGGTGTAAATGTGAACTCGCGATTCGGCTCAGCGAATATAACTTACCGCACTATGTAATTACCAGTATTCTAAATATTTCCAAGAAACTATAGTACGTTTCGAGTAGCGAGGTAAAAATTATTTGAAAATCATAAAAGTTTTCTAAGAATATGTGAATTGAGTCATTTAGAAGATACCTATAGTAATATGTAAATATGTTTAATAAACATGCAATGTGATATACTGGGAAATTAAAAACATACAAATCCACATGAACGGCATAGAAATACCAAGATGCAGGGTAGTTAGGTGAGAGTCCGAAAAGCGCGAAGCTAAGGGTAGAGATGATGATCTTAATTGAGATGACTTACTCTTAACAGTAAATGACGACGAGGATACGAAGCTGACTTACTAAAAATACTGTAAACAACGTCTTCAATCGTCTAGGATAGATTTATTTATAATTTTCTATATTTTAAAACAACAAACGAAACAGGGTTCGCCATGTTGAACTTCGTAATCTGATAACTTCGTAATTGAATTCACAGGAACCTGATAGTGTGTTATGTAAAAGAATTACATGTTAATTAACAGAAACCAATGCCACGTTTGACCACAAGTTCAAATATTACAGAAATACACCGACCTTGAGCTATCAGCATTGTCGGTGCAGGAAGAGGCAATTGAGCGAATGAGCGCGAACTGTGTATCGTTCAATGGCCGAGTGACGTGTGAATTGGGTTAATGTGCCAAGTCAACAACCTTTGAGATAATATGTCGTAGGAATGGCATAAATAACGCGTTACAATAATGGATCCATGTGCACCATTGTAACGTATGAAATATAAAAAACCGTTCTAACAACGATCAGAACATCGATACGTATTGCTCGTATTGATAAGAACATCGATCGAAAAAATACTATCATTTTATTTTGATCACAATGTTTTTCATAATTTTTATTACGTCAATTTTGTGACTTTAAATTGTAGCTCCTCGGTTGTGTAATTGTAAACGTTACATATAAATAAAACTATGGGCAACATTTTTTTTATGGTAATAGCCGACAAACGAGCAGACGAGCCACCTGATGGTAAGTGGTCATCGTCACCCGTGGACATCAGCAACACCAAAGGTATCATTGATGCGTTGTCGGCCAGGAAATGAGAGGAAGGTAAAAAAGAAGGTACTGGCTCCTACACAACATAAATGCTGGTACATAACATCTCAGGAAAAATCTTACCATATACTATTTACTAATCCAATCATGCGTCAATTTTAAATCTATGATATAAATTACATCAAACTAACTGACATCATAAATACACAATATGACATTTGTTGCCATTATCTGATCCACATTGAAAACTGACTGAATAATATAACTCCGAGCCGTATAGGGCGTCTCTGTATCGGGCAAAATTTAAACTGATTGGGTGCAAACGTGACTGAACAATACGAACCGCTTCTACTGGGAAACTATTCAAAATTAACCCCTTGGAATTCCTACTAATTGGGCCCTAACTTGGGATTACGCCGACAATGGTGTCTGTAATGAACGCAATTATATATATGGTTCTACAATGTGATATTTTCTTTCCTTTCATTAAAATATCTTCACGAACGGCAACGTATATAAACAATAATGAAAGTAACGAGGGCTTTGTCTTTTAATTAAAAAGCAAAAATTTACAAGCAAAAATTTTAACTAGCCTTGCGAACTTTCGTGTGTGGTCGCTGTAAAAAAAAATCACAAATTCATAGTGGAACAGGCTTGCGGCGTATGCGGCGTTTTACACCGCAAGCCTGACGCATGCAGGTTTTTTTCAGGTACGGAAAGGCTTTTGATCCAATAGTGCGATGCTGAAAGGTATTAGTAATATTGTACAAAGCGAGTACACAGGAATGCAGTAGGTTTGATGGAATTTCTCACAAATACGCAATTGCCTAATATTATATGTATTAATAACAGGAAGAGCTTGACAACATTGAGAGCCTGACATTATTTATCCGTTAGAAAAAGTTTAGTTTCGTGGACGATAAAATGTAACCCCTTCATCAGCATAAATAGGTATAAACGGCCATGAAGCTAATTCTCACTTCTAATAAATGTCTAACTTTATTGTATTGTTAGTCAATAATATTGAAAAACTTGTATTGTGACAGTAGGTATATGAATAAGTAAAAAAATGTTTAATTTAAGTTATATCTTTCGAAATAAAAATGAGATAAGATATTCTTATTAGTTCATAACTTAAATACAGTTAATTTACCAAAACACAGGTAGTCAATTGTCTCTCATCGTCATAAAAACTTAATCCTTTCGAAATCTCGGAGCGACTGCGGTGATTTGTCGGTTGCCGAATCCCTTTCGAAGACTGCTTGTCACGTTTAGCCGTCTCCTATTCAACATAACAATGGCAGGTACTAGCTGCATAACACTGACATTGCCCGTTTCGTCCTTAATAATTTATGGAAATGACCGCGAACAAAAACACATGACAAAGGTGTCTACTCAAAATTAAGTAGATGGGACGGGTATCGTGTTCCCCATTGTCTATGTATTGTTCGCCTCGGTTAGATAATCGTAAATATCGTACCTTGACCGTTTGTTACGGGGACTCATAAAAGTTACTATAAATATTTGGGCATTAAATGTTTCTTCAGATTAAGAATAAATCGCTAAGGTAGATATTAAATCTATTTTATTATAACAGTTTAAAAAGGCGCATCGTCTAGTCATGGGGATGAAGTTAAAAAATTTTCGATACGAGAGAATATGCGATAAAATACGTTTCGAGGCAGGCAGAAATTGACATGGAGTTTAAAAATACACAGTCACCAATCAGACAATCACCAGAATCGGAAACATGAAAATGATTCTTTTCGCTAATAAAAAAACATATTATTTTAGTCTGAATCAACCATATAACAAACTTTCGTGTGCGTTTATCCCGACGAACACGTCACATGTTATTTCCTAGTGACGATCTGTATCTGTGGTCGGCGGGGCGAGCGTGTCTTGTTAGGTAGCACCGGGAGATATGTAAAGTGACTGTTAAATGTAAAGATATGTAAAGTTCGCTTTGTCGTCAGATAACGCCGCCGTTGCGCGTCGCTTGCGCTTGCTAATTGGATGCAATTTATTGCGCTCGCGTCGGGAACCGCTAGGCAGTAGGCACTGCTCACTTTGTTTACGCCTATTTTGATATCACCGCAATCTCATATTTTAAAAATTGATTTGCATTAAGTGCTTTTAAGCGACGTTATTATATCACATTTTTATTTGATTTTCCTGAAATACAATCGCACACTCAGATTCGATTATTTCAGACAATAATTATTGTAAACTAATAATTTCAGCTTTTAATCATAATAAACATTAAAAGATATTTCCACCTCAAGTTTCTGTTAGATTATGTATGGGAAATAATATATACGAAGATTAAATATAACCTGTATCGTTTTGAATTCTGCTAGAAAGGATTGAATAAAATTAATACCGATAATAAAATTAAATTTTCTTATATTTCCTGTATGAAAACTGTATAGGTATTCCCGGCTAATTATGATAAGGGAGCCTTAAGAGTAAAGTGAATAGGTTTTTATAAGTTAGTGCGTTTAACATCTTAGACTTTATCATTACTTGCCATCGGATGAAATTGTTGTCAAGCATTAATCTATCTTATTTAAAAAGAATGCGTGATTCGGAAGTTCTTTGTTTCTTTAATTATTAGATCACTCGATGTTATCTATATCAACGTTTACGAAGCTGAATAACTCAGAAATACACACACTACGATGCTTTCAATGTATCAATGCTAATCATAATAATATTAAGATGATTAACAAATATAAATTTTATCAACGTTTTACTGCATGCAAAGGTAGAAGTATTGTTACTATTGTTTCTACGTCATATACATACTTCATTCAGAAGATGATAGATAAAAATGATATTCACTTACTCGTTACTTATTCAAATCCTACAATGTCCATTGTTGTATACTTGAGAAAAATAACTTAATTTATGCTTATTGTTTTTGGAGGTAGCAATGCAGTAAGTTTACGGTAACCTAGTTAATAGGGGAAAGCGGCCCTTTTGAAATTTGTAACTTTCTATTTTTCGATAGCGAACTCGCCGTAATATTTGGACGTGGGCGAACACGTTTCGTATCGTGCTCTATAGCTTTAACTGTGCCATTGAAGTCCCCACAAGTTGCGTATTTCAATATTATACAAACAAGTATAAACAAAAGAGAAATCTGTTTTTTATATCTGCTCATGTAAAATATTCACATGAAAAAAGCGTTATGCATGAATACATTTGTATAATGATTTATTTCTTGGAATTTTAATCATACTCGGAAACGCCACTGAGCTCGATAAGAGGAACGAGGGTTAACCTGATCCTTTTTCGTGCGGATTGATTCATAAATAAAAAAAAAATATATATAAAGAAAACTACCTTGAGAACATTATGAAGAATTTCCAAGAGCAGGTATTTTGAAGATAAAGAAATATGGTTTTACAAATACACACGTACCATCAAAATCAAAGTTTTCTAATATTAATTAAATAAATGAAATCTAACTCTTCATAAGTATTATTTATTTAAATCTCTATTGTCAGACCTAGATTTTAACAAACTACGGACTTAATGCCTACTATCAACCAGTCAACGCCCGGCTATGGTGACCGTTAGTAGCAAGTGACGACAGTACTCATGTGAAGTATTATACTTATTATTAAATGTATATGTATATATTTGTTTATCTTGAATTTTACTTGTGTTTTATATGTGTCAACAAACACAAAAAATAGGCTACCCTTGATTTACAATTCAAACCAGACACATTTTAATTACCTCATTACAGACCACTCGTATATAACCGATTTACATACAATCATCACTGGAAACCATATGTAGTCGAAATTTGTTCGAAGCATGATGTAGTAGGAAACATCAATCATTCATTGAAGACATACTGACTCATCATGACTAAATAGAATGGACGGTTTTAAAATACATGTTACTTCATTACTTGCAAACAATCTAGTCAGTATTATGGGTACTATTTATAGTTGTAGACCGAGTATATCGGTCGATTGGCACGAATTAAGCTCGAGTTAAACTGACAAATATACATTGTAAATATTAATGTTCGCTTAGCTTATTTTCATGCATAACGCCAACTTAGTAATGTTATATGTATTTCACGGGTCACAATTTGAAAAAAAAAAAAACATCAATAGTTATTTTTGTTATTACGTATACCAATTTTATATGCAAATATAATGTAAATGTATATCGTTTAGTATTAATTACCTGGTAAATTAATTATCATTCATCGTCGTTTGATCATTTTGAGAGTTCACCGTAATGTTTTCGAAGGTTTGTAAAGGACGAAAGAGGCATAAACCATCGTCCTATCTATAAAGGTAAATTGTTAATTATAATATATATTATATATAAAGTATAATATCACATGTATATTAAAATTATTATAATAACAAATTGTCCTAAAAAGCTATCTTTCCCGCTCTCATTGTGACGGTACGTGTGATTGTGATGATGTAATGCAGCCAAATCGGTATATGCTGGTTGGGTTAGGATGAGGGGATCGACATTTATAATAATGGAAATTGTGTTAATATTGGTTTTTGTGTTTCGTTGCATTGTACATGTAAAAACATCGGAAATAGGTCAAAATTGGAATATAAGGCATGGTAAAACATTGTATTACAGTTTATTTTTATTCTTTATATAAAAACCTACTCGGATTTTCATAGTAATTCACGGGAAAAAATTTGAGAAAACATAAATATAAATAGTAAAAATTGTTTGCGATGCGTTATTATTTCTGAATGTAAGTGAAGCTATATAAAGGTTAAACATGGGGGGGGGGCGGTTTTGAAAACTGCAATATGGAGGTAACCTTTTTCAAACTGCCTCCCTCAACCCTGATATTTAAATAGAACTTGATATTCTTATGGGTACTTTTCAGTACAATGACATTTAAGTGCCCGAGTGAAAAGGAAATTTATTTTAAAGTTCCCTAATTAAATAAGAATATATTGCACGATACTTTATACACAATTACTTTATGTAGAATAAACGAAGTCGAACTTACTATTTTAATGACAATGAAGCTTGTATTTCATACTAGTGATAAGTAGGCATAGTTTAAAAAGTATAAAGACATATTACAATTACGTAGGTTAATATAATAACATTACTACGTCACTTTTAAAGTAGCTCGGATAATGTAACTTTCCCCTATTAGTAATAAAGTAATACGGCGCTTAATTGTCGTTTTTCTGGTTATCTGTTACGGCCACACCCAGATACCACTGAACAAAATAATATATATAACGAGTGATAAGTGAGTAGCAACTGCTCCAAGATACCTGATCTTCTTAATTTACATTGTACAAAAATACCTACTATTTGTACAATGCAAATTAACTAGTCTTTAATTTATGGCCACGATTATAATTAAACTAAGTACAGCATATTTTTAAGTCTATTTGATCTTCTCAAAAAGTTGTTCAGATATCAACAGATTTAATTAAATATTTCTTAATAATGTCTCGATAACAACTCGTTCAGTGGCGCGTGGCGTTAGTTAATGATATTCGATGAACCCGAGTATTCGAATACTCTTCGGAGTTTGTTATCAAGGAGGTAATATAGGCACACTCATTTTGTAATTGATTTTATCGAAAACGATGCCGCTCTTCATTAACGTATTTATTTTATCTTCGTTTTTTTACTTCTTAAAGTTTCATTTTTTCTTTGCAATATATGTATATATTAAAAAAAGTATATTCGATTTAGTTGAAAAAAAAAAACATGCAATTACTGCAGAAGATTAGTCGATAAATACTTTTCGGAGGTTATTCCACACAATTCTGCACTGAATGTGCCTCCAAACCATATCTGTCCTTCATAATATAATTTAGCGAGTTTTATATTTCTATAAAGTTATATTTACGTAAAATTTTAATTATATCAGTTATTTGTGAAAAGAAATGGGGGGGGGGGGTGTTATTTTTTACTAACCGTGTTATTCGCACAGTTGTTGTTACGGAACAATGACAATAAAAAATTTATATTACAGTAATTCCATAGTCGTTTTCTAACAAAAAAAAAACATAACATACTTTTATCGCATACGACCAATGCGTTCCATATTTAGTACATATATTAGGTATCATGAATGAAACTACTATTATTTTGGGTGGCAGAGGGCAAGGCCAGCTGCATCAGTTGCAACGAGTATGCTAGTGGCAATAACCTATGCACTTTTCGATCAAACGAACCCGCTTATTAAGATACGCGCGCTTCTCTCCCTCTAATACATGAAATTGAAATGAATACAAATAATATCAACATGATAATGTTTAGATAATTTGAAGCAACTACGTGAACTTTATAAGTTAAAATGATTAGGCGTTATGTAATTATTTGCAGAAGTTGTGTTATTTTGACAAGTACTTACAGTATATTGACATAAAATGGCACAAAATATTACTATTTTATTTATAAAAACCGTCGTAGATTTAAAAAACCGCTTTAACCACAGCTTATAAACTTAAATTAATACTTATATAACTTTATTTCAGAACGTAGCTTTGTATCTAAACATGTTTGTCTTTTAAATTCTTCGACACCGAATTTTAAATGGGCCAATTCCGCGTTGAAAGTAACACGTTTATAAAATTGTTTACTCTCCTGGACTATTCGTTCTATTTTCCTTCATAAATGATGTAACCGACATCAAGCAAGTGTGCAAGTTGCACAGCTATTTTGAAAACTTCGTTTAATCTCGAAGTAGGTCACGGAAATAAAAGCTCATTTTATTTATTACCTATTACTATGCACAAGTGGGAATTACCCATTGACTCACACATAACTAAACAGATCATAACAAATAAAGTTAAGTGCCCTGCATCTCGTTTCGACAATAATGAATCACGATGTGAGAAAAGGGGTAATTGCTCTCATTATTACGCTATGAGTCATTTCCAAGAATTCTGTAACACATGGGGATGAGAAAGAAACGAACGCGTGTAACAAAACAATTTTAAGTAATTGACTTGCAAGGCTTATTTTACTATGGTACAAATTTTTATCGTGTGTATGGACCGAAGTTTGAACGCAGACGCCAAAAAAGCTACGATTTACTACACAAATATCTTGCTGTACAACACTTGGCACTTTTTTGTCATTTACGTTACCTACTACTTATTTTATTTCATGTTTCCGTTAATATATACCTATAGATAGAACGTCTGCTACATTAATATACTGTTATCTAAATGGTTAACAGTAATTCATAAAGTAATTGTTATTATAAAATAGGTATTTACATAAATGAGTGTGAGTTTATAAATAGACTTTATTGAAGACACTCTTATCTTAGTCGTAAATCAGACATGACAAATTGGTTAAATATAGCTAAAATGACGATTAATGTTGATTAAATTTCAATTATTTTAAGCTATAAAAAGATTAGTGCCTTCTCGGTTATTTGAAAAATAGGTTAAAAAATATTTCATAGCGCTCACTCCCGACAAAGTCGGGAAGTTATTTGAACCGACTTGAATTTGATACGATCTCATTCCAATTTATATTCTTGAAATCAATGAAAGCATACAATTGAGCGGTAACAGAAAATTGAACTACTTAACCCCTATCTAGTTTCTTATGATTTGACAGAAACGGGGCTAGTTTTTGAATACGGTTGATCGAATTAAGAGACTTTTCAAATCGTTTTTGAGGGAATTGAAATATAACTAAACGATTGTAGGAAATATATCTGTTTCGATCTAATATTGAATGATCTTAAAAAACAATAAATTCTTAGATACATTATTCCTATGGAACGCAACTTTGAGAGTGCCCCAATGATCATTATTAAGACCGCTGTTGTTTCTAATATACATCAATGATCTTCCTTACTTCACTAGAGACATTTGTAAAACTGTATGGTTGAATGATAACACTTCCTTGGTTATGGAAGTGCATAGAAGTAGACAATGTTTTGATATGTTTCCCAAGTGTTACACGGGTTTACAAGTCTTATATTAAATTCTAAAAAAACTAAATGTATTAAATTAATGTTACCAAATGTAAGACAGACTCCAACTCTGTTTGAGTGTATCTGAATTATTTTGAAGTGTTTGAACTAGTATATATTCAACCATACTTCTTAGCATTACTATAGACTCTCAATTACAATGGAGTCCTTACTCAGGGAAGTAAGGCTCCTAACTGACGTAGAAACAGCAAGATTCGTTTATTTCAGCTACTTCCACGGTGTAATTTCCAATGGTCTGTTGTTTTGGTACTCAACTGCTGATATTCAGACTATCTTTAAATTTCCTGAGCACTTTGCGACGATAAAACTGTAAAATATCACAAGTATATTTGTATGTTTAGG
>DWPT01000659.1:0-22412 GCA_018251895.1 Agathymus mariae mariae
TGAGTTAGACAAAATAAAATGACTTTTACAAAGTTTAGTATGTTGACCTATAACAAAATAACTATTTATTATCATATAGTAAACATTAATTTATTATTTATATTATAATATTAAAAAAATTCCATACCAAGTTTATCTAATCAAGAATTCATTTCACACTTAATATTCTTTGTAGACATGTATGTAGAAATGTGTTACATCTGACCTAGTACTATATTATTAGGCTAGTATGAGAGATTCCCAAATCTCACTTATCACTGAATCTTCCAAATTATCTTAAATGCATTGAGACACAATATTTTCTTAAAGAGATTTCTACATGAGTCCCTAGGTCTGTGGTTGTAAATAGTATATACTACTCTTTTTTGTAACATAAATAATTACTGAATATCAGCAGCTTGCCCCACAACAACAGACAGAGGACATTATACTGTGAAAGCAACTAAAATTAACTAATTTTGCTTTTTCTATGTCAGTTACTTTCTTAACAGCAAGACTAAGTTTCCCTGACAAGGTTTCAATATGAGGACTCCGTTGTAATTGAGAGAAATGCAAAGTAATGTTGTTAAATTTAACTAGTGGCAGTTGTGTCTAACTGTCACAGATGATATGATGATAGATGGTGCTAGGTTAAATTTTGAAATTATACTTCATTTATATTGTCACACAAAATTGTTCATCCGAAGGTTTTTGTTGAAAGAATGGGGAATTTCCATATCTGCATGACAGTTTACAATTTGGAACACAAAGTTGAATATAGATATAATAACATGAATACACATTGAGTAGAGAACAAAGACTTAGGTGAAGAATGATTCAGTCTTACGGTAACTATTTTTATCTTGAATATGAAACCACAGCTCATACATCCAATACATGTATTCTTTGTAAACTGCAGACATGTTTATACAAGTTTATGAGCATCGTGAGGACATTGCTTATTAGCCTACAAGTCAAGATGAAGTTAAAGCTGATGATATCCCAAAAATAATGAAAGCACTGCTTTTTTTTGCTGGCAACATGTTGTTTACCTCTAGTAGCACATAAAAAAACTTAACATATGGTTTTGAATGGTAACAATTGGGAGTTATAATTATGGAAGATATTAAAAATTTTGCTACCAATGGTCACCTATCTAACAACAGATTGCACATATAGTTGCCTGTCTTGATTACTCCCTTACAATCAACATAAGCTATAAAACAATGTGTCCATTGAAATATTTTTGGTCAAGGCAGGCTGGTCAAGTACTTTAATTAAATTACATATAGCTTAAATCGCATTGAATTTTATATCATGAATACACTATTTTTATTATGACAAGCTGAAAGTAAGTGACAACTGGAGGTATGGCACTAATAAGTTGCTGACCGACAAAATAAATTCATATTACATAGTCAATAATTGGGCTCAGAATACTGCCTTTTCTAAAGATATGTATAAATAAAAAAAAATGTAGATTTATGAATATATACATCATTTGGTATTTGAATTTATAATTAATGTATATTATATGGGTTTTAGAATACAAAAATTTTATATATTTTTTTTTTATTATTGTCTCCCAGAAATGGTACATCGATGATTTCCCTGATAATTCCACCCAAGGATCAGATTTCCCGGGTGTCGAAGATGTTGGCTGACGAGTTCGGCACAGCTTCCAACATCAAGTCGCGAGTGAATCGCCTGTCTGTGCTCGGCGCTATCACGTCTGTCCAACATCGGCTGAAGCTGTACACTAAAGGTGATTGGAATTTGTTTATCATAGCAAATTGATGTTCCACATCCAACTTTAAAAAAAGTCTAGTTATCAGCTTAAGACGCATTCGGATCATAAGAATCATCATCATCATAACATTAGGATTCTTGTATGTATGCAAGGTTCCAAGGAAGTGATGTTCAGTGATCGACTTTTTTGGAAATGCAATTTTTTTAAATATCGTGAGTACCCGTTACAGTTAAAATGTATATTGTCCGCGATGTTATAGTAAAATTTTAAATGACTACAGTCTATGCAATGACTGCCGGAAATCTTCGTGGATCGCATGTTAATTGTCAGCGTCTCCCCATTCAGAGGAATACAAATTAGTCGGTACAAATTCGTGCTTCTCTGTTATTTTGTACGGGGAAATAGGGAAATTAACTGTTTGAGAATATGTATTAAAATGTAATTATCATCTACGAATACCGTTAACGCTTATGGAAATAGTGACAGGAAATCTACATATATGTGGCTGAGGTTATGTCGGACGAAAATTGTCTTGCGGTCATCTCGCAGAAGCTACATGGTAAACGTGAACGTGTTTATTAATAACAAATACCCAAACTATTCACTAGGCATTCAAATTTAGCGTTCTCGACTAAAAGTTCTAGCGTAAAATCGTTCAAATCTCGCGTGAAACGAATGTTGGAAGTTCTAAGCTCTCCACAGTCCTTATTAGTCACTGTTCCTCGAAGCAATCGTACGTAAAATTCACGGCCTGCTTTGATTTTATTTAACTTTGTTGATTACGTACAATCGGTATAAACAACAACATCGCTACGACTATTTTGAGACATTGTGTAGCATAATTGGGTTTCAAAGGAATGGACTACCTTCGTATCTTGTCGAGAGTCGGGATGTAGAGACGTACGAGTTTAAAAGTTCAATTTAGAGGCCTGGTATTTGAATGATCGTTCAATATATACTTTTTATGTTATTTAACATTTAATGTTGAGATTTATATTTATTTACAAAGTTATGTTTGCTATGTAAAATTTTGGTTATACTTATTTTTGGATCACATACCATCAAGTGCTGCTTGTCTGCTCAATTATGTTTATAAGCAATTTCTTGACAGTACCACCAAACGGCCTGGTGATCTACTGCGGTACCATCGTCACAGAAGAAGGAAAAGAGAAGAAAGTAAACATTGACTTTGAGCCGTTCAAGCCCATCAACACCTCCCTATATCTGTGTGATAACAAGTTCCACACTGAGGCCCTCACCGCTCTGCTGGCTGATGACAACAAGTTTGGGTTCATTGTCATGGATGGTAATGGTGCGCTGTTTGGTACCCTCCAGGGTAATACTCGTGAGGTGAGTGATGGATAAAAGTCATAATATAATATACATATATTCTTTATTGTGCACTACTAGTAATAATGATGACAAAAAATAAGAAACCAAACTTTTATTATGCCTGGGTAATTAAGAATTTTTCTCTAAAGCCATTTTTCTCTAGTGTTTCTTTATTTGTTAGTGGGCAAATAAATTAAACAAACATTTACCCCTGCACTAGGATTCCGTATGTCAGGTGTGGCATGCACATACAAAAATATGGCATTACAAAAATCCATGACCCGAGTACAAACATTTATCTGTCACATTATCTGTTTCGGTCAGGAATCAAATGAAATTTATGACAAAATAAATGAAATGTTTGTTTACTTTATATTCGATGTTACCAAAATTTACTGTGTCTGATGATAACATTATTGCATTGTTTTTACCTTTAATTTGTCAGGTCCTGCACAAGTTCACAGTGGACCTTCCGAAGAAGCACGGCCGTGGTGGTCAGTCCGCGTTGCGTTTCGCCCGTCTCCGTATGGAGAAGCGACACAACTACGTGCGAAAGGTCGCCGAGGTGGCCACCCAGCTCTTCATCAGCGCCGACAGACCCAACGTTGCTGGCTTGATCCTGGCCGGTTCTGCCGACTTTAAGACTGAGCTGTCACAATCTGATATGTTCGATCCGGTGAGTGGATTATGAAGAGGTAGGCTAAAATTGTTGAGGATGTAATAATTTTCCTATAGAAAAGAAATAATAAATTTTGGACCATTTTAACTTTGTTAACATCAATACCGAGAGTCCTTGCAATTTTTACATAATTAAGAAGAGACCGTGACTTGCTCCTCTTGTTCTTGAGCCCAAGTCAACCTTTAGTTTCGTCTAGGTCGAAATTAGGCATCATTTTTAGAAGTGTCCAGGCTCTTTGCCGTCCAACTTAATCCAGATGGGACTCTTGCAGGATGGTAGCTTTACCTGCCAGGTTAGCTCACTCCAACAATTAACTATAAAATATTTTTAAGTAAAATTTAGCTGCACTTTTAGAGATCTAGTTAATGAACGAATTTACTGCTTCCTTCATCGTAAGCAACCCGTCCGTAACGTAACGTCTTTCGACGTAAGACTGTGAATTTAAAATTTTACTCTGGTACCGAAATTCTCGGGATTTCCCGGTTCCAACTGAGACCCGTACCGAAATTCTCAGTTCCATTAGAACCCTCTGGTTCTGAAAACCTTAGTAACGCCCTTAATGTCTTGTAGATGTTCTTAGGCGATCTTGATCTTTGCCGTGACCTATTTGCAGGCTGTCATTAAAAAAATTAACTTCCCCTATTCATAATGTTGTTTCGCCCGCAGCGTCTCCAATCCAAAATCATCAAGCTTGTGGATGTGTCCTACGGTGGGGAGAACGGTTTCAATCAAGCCATTGAGCTAGCTGCCGAGTCCCTTCAGAACGTCAAGTTTATACAGGAGAAGAAACTCATCGGGAGGTACTTTGATGAGATCTCGCAGGTGAGAGTGTATAATCACGTCATCTTCTTACATGGCATGGGGAAAGCATGTTTGATTGTTGGAGTTTGAAATAAATATAATTCTATGTATCTCATAAAATAACATGTCGCATCTCGAATCTTCAAATGTTTAGCTCTGATTATATTGCGTTTGAGTTAACATTTAGTGTCTTTATAAATAAAAGACTTTACACACTCACACCCCCTCTAGGGATTGGCTGTGTTGCGGGTGGCATGGACAAATACAAATATTACATTACAAACACCCATGATCCGAGAACAAACGTTTAACTGTGACATAAATGTCTGCCTTGGCCAAGATCCAACCCAAGACTTCTCGCTCGCCAGGCAGGGTCACTACCAACTGGGCTATGTGGCCAGTTTTTCAAGCAAGTATACTGTTTTTAATAATCTGTACAAAATAAATGACTTATTTTTAGTTTTTACATCATTCAATGTTGATGCGAACAGAATGAACGGTCACGCAGAGATCACAGCATATACCAAGTTAGTCGTGAACTGTATCTTAGTAAAACTTATATATTAATTGTTGTTTTTAGGACACAGGAAAATACTGCTTCGGCGTAGACGACACCCTGAGGGCGTTGGAGCTCGGAGCGGTTGAAACGCTCATCTGCTGGGAGAACCTTGACATTCAAAGGTGTTTAAATTAATTCTTAATGCATAGCGCTCTCAGCCTGTTTGTAACAATAGTGGGGAATCAGCGAGTATTGGATGGATGATATTTAGTGATAATATTTCGATTTCGTGAGCATTTCTGTAAATAGATAGGCATCATTATTTTGTCAGAAAACTCAATATTATTGTTGTTTAAATTTCAGATATGTGTTGAAATCTCATGCTACCAACCAGGAGACCATCTTGCATCTCACACCTGAGCAGGAGAAGGACAAGTCCCATTTCACCGACAAGGAGGTACACTATTAACTGTTAATTTTTTAATTTACTAAGTATTTGTGTTGCATGTTTGTGACCATGACGTTGAAAGCCTTGTTGAGCATTTATTTAGCAGTAAATATACACACTCCTCACATTTGTGCAATTGTCTGATGTTGGTGGCATGAACACACAATTAAGTCACAAACATTTATATAATACTATTAGAAGAAAGATACACTATCTCCCGTGTAGGTAAATATCAGAGCAAAGTTTTGTTTATTACATTTTAATGAAATAAGCTTGGATTCTAGATGCAATTGTATTTTAACTTCATACAGCACTTTAATAGAAAATAGTCTAAGGGCTTATGGAGTTTAGAGGTTAATTAGTTTCAATATTGAAATGTTAATAAATTGTGATATAAAAACTGTATAATACTAAACTGCATATCTTGCAAGAGATCTGCGCCTCTGCAATAGGAATCCTAAATAACATAAGTTTGAGAGTTTGAAAGTATTTTTAAAATTCAGAAAAATATTCATCTGCCAGTCAGGTGTATCAAAAAAGGGTTACTTATTAAAGTATCAGTTTTCATTTTGTTTAAATCTGTTATTATTATATAGTTTGATAAACATGTGTAAATGTGTGCGTTTACCCAAAATAATTATATTTACCATGATGTGTTATACTCAAAGATTTTTATAGAATAAAAGTAACCCAACATTTATCGGTCACCGAAATAGGTGGCGTGGCTGGAGCTCAAATTCAGATTCCCACCTTTGATAAGAAAATAATTATAATTGTTATAAGATTTACAGACAACAGAAATGCTTTTTAAATATATTTTTTTATGTAACATTGAGCAAGTGCTGTTTATTTTATTCATTAAATATTTGCCTGTAGAGTGGAGTGGAGTTGGAGCTGGTGGAATGCCAGCCGCTGCTGGAGTGGCTTGCGAACAACTACAAGTCGTTCGGTGCCACTCTCGAGATCATCACCGACAAGAGTCAGGAGGGCAGTCAGTTCGTGCGCGGCTTCGGTGGCATTGGGGGTGAGTGTGGAACTTTAACGTACTTGTTACAAAAGTTTGACTTCATTCAATATTGAGTCTAGACGAAACTCGAAGTGCAGTCCTCTGTGCAACAGACTGGTAGTACTAGTGGTAGAGATATTATGTCAGCACCTTTACGTAGTTATCAGGGCCACACAAATGCTGGCTCATGATCGCAAGCAGGCACGGTCCGAGAGAAGGGGTTTTGTTTGGGGTATAGGACCTGCAAAATAAATACTTTAACTTCTTGCTAAAACTGTTCAAAGCTCACATAAGTTTTTGTCCAATACAAATTTACTAGACTTATTTCGGTGTTATGAGTATAGATCAATTAATAATATGACTCCACCCCTAGTGTTGGTCTCCGACCGCTCCTGATGGCAAGATTGCCTGACTTGTGTACATATCTTCTACAATCACTTTTACAGGTGTCTACTCTTGTTTTACGCCGTAGTATAAATTATAATATTTTACTTAGGATTTTACCTCAAACTAAAAGGATACAAATGTACTTTTCGCGATTGGACATTTGCTGATTAAAACTCCTAGTTTTTATTTAATTTTCTATATAGAATAGGATTTTCTATTCTATATAAAGAACAAAGTAAGAATTAAAAATAAACTAAGCATGTACTAACCACATTTTTTTCTCTCCCTCTCTCTCTCTATTCCCGCCGCTCGGATAACAACGTTGGATTGACCGGTAAACGTATAACTTTGCACGTTTCAATAGGCATACTTAGATACAAGGTCGATTTCCAGTCTTTGCAACTAGACGAACCTCTGGACGACGTTGACCTCGACGACTATTGAAACATTTACGTCTGCGGTAACAGGGCGTTGAACATTACGCGGGGGATATAAACGATTGTGGCTAATTTGTTGTACAAAAGATCTCATGGTTAATAGCTGTTGCGTCGGACGATCGCGTGTCTGTTACATGTTTTACATCGGCCGATGCGTCACCGACACGACTCGTCGTTGGCAGGTCGTGGTGGATTTTGGTGTCGATTGATGTCGCTAGGTGACTTAATTTTATTGTTCATCTGGATGAGGGGTGGGTACAAGTTTATTCATACGTAAATTTACTTTACTGTTTGTTTGGTTGTTACATCGAAAGTTATTATTAAATGAAAACTGAATAAAAACTATGGATTAGGGAGATTATAATTTTTTTATTAATACTGGAACAGGTTTTCTAAAAATATACCGTGTTCGGAGACTTATTATGAATGTTTAATATATTTTTATTCTGTCCATTTGACAATTAAATTAATGTTTAAATCCAAGGTCTGCTGGATGAAATTTCATTTTGGAATAACCCGTACACCTACGTACCAAAAGTTTTAGATAAATGTTTAATTTAAGTTTAATATCGTGTGCATGAAAATAAATACATTAATCAAAGTTAAGCTCGAGTATCTGGCGCAGTCCGCCGCGTTAGTATCATTGTGATCGGGACGGATTGGAACAAGGATTTTGTCGACCCTGAGCGGCGACGGGTAACGGACGAATGTCACAAATGAATATTTAGAACTTGTCAAGTTTTTATGTTTGTTTTAACGTGTTTCGGTTGTTGTCACAGAGAGTCAGTCGATAAGCGGTTTCACAGGTTTCTCTAACCTGTAACGGAGTTAACGTTTGGTAACATTGGCGACGCGCCTGTTAGAACCGATGGTCACGGACGGCAGTGACCACTTGGCATCAAGTGACCTGTCTGCTCGTTTGCCGGTTATTGAAATACAAAATGGGATCGGCCCTCACCTGATCTCGCGTACAGATCTACTTACAACGAGGTATCTGCATCTTTTATTTCCTCCGAGTCGTGACTGTAGTCGTATCGGAATCGTTAGATATAAAACCGCTCTTAAATGAACTTCAAAATCTATACGCACACATACACAACTTGTAAGCGTGGTGCGCATAACGGATTTATAATTCTAAAATTAATTCAGACGCTTCCCGTTCAACTCGCCAGTGATAGAAAATGCTCTTGAATATGTTAATTATACATGTAGCGGAGATCACAAACGAGCGATTCGTTTTAATTTGTTACTTTCTTGACGGAGCAGTTTAAGATTGACCATACGTACTTGTGGTGCAGTGGGAACCATAACGTGAACTGCGTGCTTTCAATGTCGCAGCCATGCCAGTGATAATAATATTTATCCCCCTATCGAAGCGAGAATACACTAATAAGTGTATACTGTGCGAGGTTGTAAATATTGTTTTGTCGTATTTGGTCTTTTTTTTTTATATAAAATATCAATGTTTCACAACGATCTGTGGTGGTGTTAAGGTAAAAAAAGAACGCGTCGTCGATGACAAAACAGCTATTATTGAGTATGTAGTTTCTAAGGGGAATTGCTTATATTTAGTGTTTTGAATTTGTAAAACGGGCAGATTGAACGCCATGATGAAACGAAAGTAGCGTTTGTAATAAGGAGGCATCCATCGGTCGCAGTTTTTGGATCGTTGGACAATTTTTACTTGAGCTTAAAATATATCCATATTGTCTTTATGGACGATGATTCACAACGAGTTTGTGCGTATTACATACCAAAATAAACCGTAAATGAATAACCAAACGCTTGCATTCCAAAAAATGCGCGATGCCTCGATGAGTCAAATTTACATACTTCTTCGTAAATTTCTTAGCATTTTATTAAATTGTTTAATTGCGTTGAAAGCATGCCGCGTTCAAACTGCTCGTCTGCGTAAACTATGCTGTACTTATCATGTAAATTACTTCATCGATTTTAATTTATCACTTTCTACTTGTGACCACTGTTTACTGTTACTTTATTGGACACTTAGATTGGTTTTATCCTATAGTTCAATAATGTGGAACGACTCGTTTACAACTTATTGTGACGTAATTACCAGACACACTCACTCGTAGTGTAAATTAAAAAATCTCTACACATTTTTAACCATACTTGTGAATCCAGCATAATACGCAAGTGACATTGCAATTCACTTCTCTATAGTAGCTATCATTTCATATCTGGTACAGATGATGCTTCGATTAACTTATTATGTTAGGTGACTCGGAACCATTTGGAACACAGCTTCGCGGATAAGTATTCCGAACAGTGGACTTTTAAAAGGCCAATGGATAGATTTAAGTTAGAGGATGCCACTTCGTTTTCAGTAAAAACAGTTGTTCCACATGCATTCCTCGCACTTTTCTGTAATCGCTAATCAAATTAACCAAAAATGCCTTTAGCCTTAAACATTTGTAATAAACTACTTGTAAGGGTACCGTGCGAATGGATGCAATCTCGATTTATTTTAAATACGCTGAATATATACCTAAATAATTTAGCTGATGGTCAGAAAGCATGAAAACGTGTAGGGAGCGCGCTTGTTGCAGCTAGTAATTCGGATGCTTGGAACAAAATGATCCCTTCATTCACTGTCGCTGTCGCTGGGATGTACCACCCGGTTAATCCTGGTGGGACTCATGTATGATAGTAGGGCCTGCCTTAATAATTTGGCTAGCTTTCATCCTGAAAAACAAACTCTGAAAAGTTTTTAACTTATTTCGGTTGTAATGCTGTAAAGCCACTTACGTAGCGGGTTTACAGCGTTCTTGATCGGCGACGCATCGATGTAGCTCTCGATATTGCAAATGTGCATTTGCGGTGGTAACCACTTAATATAACGTTGGGCTATTGTCGGCTGTTGCAATTATGAAAAAAGGTTCGATTTTACTTACATTACTTTAAGGATCTAAGAGATACAGTAAATGTTAACAAACTGTGACATGTAATTAACTTTTTGAACTGTTTACTTACTATATTGGCAAATTTAACTAGGTTCATCGATATCATTCCAAGGTGTCGAACTGCCAGGTTTTAACGTTGTCAATTTATTGATATTTTCAATATTTATAGGTGATATTATAGTTTTTTATTGCATATGTATCATTTATGACAAACAACGACCATGTTTAGCTTCCACGCAACTGTTCTTATAATATCATGAGAATATTTATCGTAATCTTTAGAAGTAGCAAGTTCTAAAATATAAAATAGGATAAAACATTTAAAAGTTGTTTATAGTACTGACTTCAAGTAAACGCGGTGTAATTACTTTTTTTTTTTTAAATACTTCTGCTTATTAAATTGTTAGAAAAAAAAACCCAACGATCTACTATAGTTTCATACTAATTTGTAGCAATAGCAGATATAAATTATTCGTAAAATAAAATAAGGATGTAAAATAATATATTTACTATAGTATATTTAATTCGTCATTTCTGTTTTGGTTACGTATTTTTTTCGATTTAGATGTTGTAACGTAGTGCGAGAAATATAGCGTAATTGCAACAGCGTGATGTTAAATGATACTTTTTGCGGGCTGAACATAGTCATGTCAGGATGAGAATTAGATTATATCCTCCTTTGATTAACGTCAACAAATTGATGACTATTACAGTAACAAAAAATTACTTCGCTTACTAAAAATAATTGTTTAGCATATACTGAAATACAGATATATATTTGTACGTAGGGATGACACTTCGCATCGGAACTACGAAGATTTAAAAGTGTACTGACGTAAACAGTTTGAACTAGAAGCGATTTGCAATTTTACAGAAGTAATATTAATTAGAGGATTGCGCGTCGCTTCAGAAATTCGAAGATGGATATGAATAAATGATATCGCTAAAGTTAATACAATGCATGTTTCGAATTTAACATCACACTGCTGTGTGTATATTCGAATGTTCCCTTGATAATACTAAGACTAATATTTCAAATATACGTATACATATATAACTTATCTATAGCGAGGTTGTTCCAATCGCGCGGTGCACACGTCAACACTCGAAGTGGACAACAATTTTTCACCGTATAGTTAATCATGTACGTACAACATTATATTTAATATACATACGAAACTAGCCTAGAAATACGATGGTACTTAGGTTTTTTTTTTATTAATAAAAATTAATTCTTCAATACAAATACTCGAGATGGTAAGAATAGGTAAAATCATTGACATTTTCGTATCTCTTGCGGAAACTTCGACGCGTTTGTTACGTATTCGCGTATTGATGTTTCCGTTCGTATGTAAAGTGCGAAAGAATATGGGCCTGATATGTGTTGCTAGTTCAAACAGTATTATGCGCGAAACGATGTCTTTATTTTGCCGCGTTATCCGTACATACGGTGCTCAAGTCAGCGGTAAGCAAACGCGAAAACAAGACGATTAGTATTTAAAAAAAACAATTAATTTTATTTTTTTAATTTTATTTTATAAATTTAAAGGTGTCAACACGCCATGACGTATTTCTGGGCTGATTCGTTTTATATACAAACATTATATAAGTCATATCCATCGTGTTAACGTCTAAGAGAAGCATACAATGCGGTGCGGAACGATGAAACGCAGCGTTTGACGCGATACGCAGGTCACTAACGGGTACGCTAGATTTGTAAATTTGTTTGTTTTGTTACTAAAGACGGTCGAATTAAGTGAGACTCGTAATAAAAAAAATGAATTATTATGAAAAATACTCTTATAGTTTTCGTAATATTTAAAGTTTAATTTAGAAGCAATAAATTTTGTTCGGAAAAATGTCGTAAAATGCCGGTATAAACTAAAATGATCACAGATACTTAATAACAACTTGATTAATGGGCATACGTAGAATGTATTGGAACCAAGTTCCTTATCGCAATTTATACTCCAAGACACCTGGTGAGTGAGAGTTAGACGCAAGAAATGAAAGACCTGCCGTGCATGTAGTCCAATTATATTGTTTATATCTATATGTGTTAGTGTTTTCAATACTGATTACATCTGTAATTAACTACACTGCCGATTATATACACAATTTTTCTAATAATTAATTATTGGTCAATATATATATATTTTTTATTAAAATCTTTATTGCCGTTCATTCATTTACATATGTTCTGTAACACCTATCGATTTTATTATACTTATAATTAAAGCAAAATGCAACATGGCTATTAAATAGAAGTTAGATAGAATAATATATATATAATATAACAATTGAATAATATTTCAAGTGACTCGCTTATAACTTTGGTATTGAAGATAAAATAATTGCGGCTCAATTATGCCACATATATAATTATACGAAAATTTTGATCGAAACTTAATTTCAGCGTTGTTTGCGAGCCATAATAAAGCAATAAAATAAATTGAATGTATAGGTCAAATAACAAGCAGATACTAATTGGAAAGTATAAAACCTGTGCTTAAAAGTGCCTTTGTATGATATTTTTTCGTGATTGACAATGCTGGAGTATGTCATGATGTATCGGGATGTCGATTCACACTACATATTGCGTTGTTTATAAATATCTTAATTGCAAAATCATTTCAATATATTTTGAAACTCAGTCAACTAACGTAAAATAGTCTTAAATATAATCATGCATCGGTTTTTTAAATATAATGACAGGAAATTTACAGCCAAATGGCAAACTTTTTGTCTTTATAAATGTTTAAAAACTATGAGTAAAATATTCCTAGTAACTGCCATTGTGTGGTACTATATAATTTGGCGTGAAGTAATTGTTTCTCCAGGGTTCACTTATATTTGTAAAAATTTATACATACTTGATTGTTATTTTTATTAAAATATTTTTTATGCTTAAATGCGCTAGTTGCAGGAACTTTTTAAAGTCAGTTTTTTTTGAAAGTTACTAATATACTTATTGCCTGCGTAACATATTTTGACATGATGATTTCATAACTTATATACTGTCATAATATTTAGTACCTACGTTAATCACTTGGATAGGACTATCTCTACAAATGGGCGGCGGTGACCACTGACCCTGCGAAATCTATTGTTATCAATAAGATGGACAAATGTCCAATCATCAGTTCAAGTGATATACTAACTTAAATCTTTTAAGAAACAGTCGTCTTTAATATTTCATATAAAGTTGCTGATAGTAAATAGTTTATTGTACTGGCTAGTCGTACAGTAAATAAATAAAGGACCAAAACGTGTCTTTATGTGGCGTATTGCGATTGATTTTACATAGTTCGCGTTTGGGCCCGGCCAATATCTGCGTATCGCGTCGGACGTTGAACGCTGAACGCGCGGCTCTAATTTATTATTTATTGGATATCGGTTTAGCTGCCCAGTCGTAGTGCAGCTTGTTAGCTTTTGGATATTGTGTTGAATTACAAACGTATTAAGTATAATATTCGTATTTTAACGGTCTATTCTCTTATACAACATACTTGTGACCCGATTCGGCCGCGTGCGTAGCCGCAGCGGCACGGCGTATAGCGTCGTTAGTGTAAGAATATACAGATGTCCATAATTTCTGAAGAAACACCAATATCGTCTATGTCCTTCAGCAGGGTAACATAATACAATATAATATTATAATTAAATAATTCTTAACGTTTTGTAAATAAACGATACATCAATGTGCGATAAGAAAGATAGAGGCGCGCAGCGTGTCCACGCTGAAAACTCATTGCCACAATGCGCCGATTACATTCAAATCTAAAATGACGCTTTATGCCATCGCATCCATTACGATGCGCATTTTAGCTATTACGCTGAAGCGCAATTTTACCCGCCAAATGACTCGAAAGTTTGGATACGTGCGTTGCTCTACGCCACGCTTGTTTGTCGAGGCCGTTGGCCAAGGTGATCGACGTTGCCAGTATCGAGTAAAATATAAATTTATTGTTATTCTGCGGAAAAAAAATTTTTGTTTACTTTATTCATTAAAAAGTTTGGAACAACTTTTGAATGTTACCTATTTTAGGTTTTCTCCTGCCGCCGCTAAGTGCAATCACGAATTTATCGTAACTTTAGGGCATAGTCTATGTTTGTGTTAGTTCGTCAACATTGTCTCGCTAGATTCACGACTATACAGATATTGTACGAAGATATCTATCTTATTTCTCTTTAGTTGTGATGGGATAATGGAAATATCGTAAATATATTTACAATGAATATATTGAACACTTTTTCATGTGCTAATAATAAATAATGTAATCGTACCATTTAAATTTCCAGTCGATATGAATTGTGCTTAGATGCGAACTTGTTGAACTAATGCGCACTTTTAGTACATACATACTTTAAATTGTCCTATTATTGAGTTGTTCTTTGTCTTAAAGATTTAAATGCTGACTTTGGTTAGTTCTAATTACGCTACGATTTCTATAATGTAATTTCTAAGTTGATTGATGATTGCAATTATTGTTGCAAAATCTTTTTTATTTCGTTTTAATTTTTATAAACTTAAGTCACGCTAAATAATCATCTTTAAAAAGTACCAAAATACTACTCTCAGTTTACGTAAATATATGGCGACAGTACTCTTTAGTTGATAGTTTTCATGTAGCTCCGAATAAAACTTGACATTAGAACTTTATATAGGTTTTACTGTTCTAGCCGGTAGCCTGTTAGATATACCTCATCGCAGTTTTATCCATCTCGTTTCATTGATTAAATAAAAGTTGTTGCTTTCTCTTTCTAATTGTGTGCCGGTTCAAGAATCGGATCGGCAAGGTAACAAATACCGTCAAAGGTCGCCACATTCACGTTGTATGCATGTACAAACAAGTGCATCTTTGTTTATGGTCACGATCAATGTGGGATTTATTTTAGACGCACCAAGTCTGTTTGGCTGGGCGCCGTGCATCGAAACATGAAACGCGATCTTCTCTAGAATGTAAATACGGCGTGTTGGTAGCGATAGGTGGTTCGAGATTGTATGCTTTTCTGATATATAAACGAAACGTTTGCAATTTGTGTCTGTGTGATTATTTCGATGTAATTCCTAACCCTGTGCGAAATTTTCTTTATTGATAAAATGAATTTAGTTCAGTGCATGACCGCTGGAGGGACGTGTCTATGTACACGTTTTATTTTATTTTTTTTAAATTCCCTGGGAGATAATTCGACAATTGGTGTACATTGCAAACAATTAGCAAAAAGCAACAAGCAAGTTACAGCCCGGTGGCTTGGTGACGTAGCCGGTCGCTCGTGTGAACATGCGACATTAAAACGTGACCTTGACACGCGAGGTCACGCCACGTAAATCGGCACCGCCGTTCGCCCTATTGCGTAACTTCAGTCGAGTGCCAATATACGCGCACGTTTACGAACCACGCTGTATGACGATCGCCGGGCCAACGTTATCTAGAGGGAACCGTTTTATATTACCATGAAACATTGTGAACGCATACAAACTATTTAAATCTGTTACTGCAATGTAAGTATATAAATATTTTGAGTTTTGCTTGTGCGTGCTCAATCGACACAGACGAGTCATTATTGATGTGTACAAGAATAAAGCATCGTGCAATTTTTTATTTAAAATATTTTTAACTCTACCAGGGATTCCCCAAATATTATGGGCAAGAGGGCTGTTTTCCAAAATTATCTGATACCCCTCGTAGCCAAATTACTTTAAAAATATACCACAATCCAAACAAACGGCCAAAACAAAAAACCACGTAACACATCTTATACATTATCTTGCAAAAAATTAATAGGGGTCGATTTTTATACTTCGTCGATCTCTTGGATCACTTTTCGTTTTGGTCGACGCCCGGGAAATCGATTCCGACGCCGAGGGGTCGACATCGAACACTTTGCGATTATCTAAATACATTCATATGTAATAAACTCAAATATAAATAAATTACAGTAGTAATTCTGTACAACTTTTTTTTTTTTGTATTTGCCGTAATTTTTTTTTTCTTCAAGTTTTTAACAGCCACTTATTGCATCTTGGAATTGTGATTCTCAGGTGAGATGTTTTATTTCAAGCTTGAATTGTTCGCGTTGACATTTATTATTTCCACGCCATACTCGATCCATAATTTGGGGCGGGGGGCGGGGGCGGGGGCGTACTACGCCTTAGGGCAAATCCGTGACTACACTCCCCTGTCCTAGTATTCCCGTGTTTGCTGATGGATTGGATGTATACAAATAGGACATCAAAAAACACCCATGATTAGAGAACAAACACTGTGTCCGTCACATAAATGCCTGCCCCTTTCGGGAATCGAACCCGGAACCCCTCGCTCGGCAGGGTCTCTTTCAATTGGTTAACAGACCGATTCTTTCATATCTGAACTTACCTCTCATAAGCGATATATCTATTTGAGTGTGCACCTGTCATTGATTATTGAAAAGAAAAACAATAGTTACAGTTAAAGTGGGGCAGCTACCAGCAGTAAAGGATCGGACAGGATGTTTGGAATAGGTCGATCAAGTCAGGACTGTTCCCACGGGTTCAAACTACCTTCTCTCCAATTGGATATTATTAATACAGATCAAAATAAACAATTAGTTCACAATAACATTCATTACTGTGTGTGTCATCAATGTGTTGGATCAATGATAATAAATTATTTTTTTTCTCATGCAATTTGGATCGCAGGTAATGTCTATTTGTCTGTGTGTGTGTGTGTGTGTGTGTGTGTTGTGCGTTGTTTTAATTTTACTATACACCCATACACACAACTATGTCCGGATGATGTTTCTAGTAAATAGCGTTTTTATTTTCGCTTCTTTAAATAATTACCGCCACTAGAAAAGACAATGGGCGGTCTTAATGCTTATTGCATTCTCTAGTAGTCAGTCCTATAAGATGGTGATAAAGTTGCGAATGAATCAGATGTTTTTTTTTTTTATCTCTTGAGTTTGGTTATAAAGATGTAATCTTATGTCTGCATGATATACTTCAATAAATTTATTAATGTGGATCAATGCGTTATAAAAAATATATATTTTATTAATTAATATGTTTATTATATAATAACTGCTCGTCCCGACTTTGATCGGATTCAACAATTCATTATTGTACATTTATTCACTTGATATATACCCTATGTCCATCTGGAATAATGTACCTTCAAAATGGTGAAAGATTTTTTCAGATGGCTGCCGCGGTTCTAGAGATTACCCCTTCCGAGTATACACAAACTCACAAAATATTATTATTATTAATTATAATATTATATTTTTAATGTTTAAAAATGTTTGATGATAATAACCCAATATTAATAATATATTTATCAGTCAATATAGGGAATATCAAAAGTTTGTCACATTTGTATATTTACGTTCATTAATTTTGTATGTAATGTTAATTTTATAGTACTAAGCAAGCAATTGATGTCAACACCAACGCCAAGGTTAACCAGTATTCTTGAATTGCAGTGTTCTATCACATATTTCTGAGTTTATTAAACGCCTTGAACAAATGGGGAAGTTCTCAGTTCGTATTCATTTTGTGTTTTAACCTGAGAACTTCGTCATTTATTAAAAGATTTGGAAAATTCCCTTTTTTTTATGTTCGAGAAGGTTTAAATTTGTAGAAAAATTATCTCCGCTAAATGTGAAAAATATGAGATGTTCACCTGCAAATTGTTGAAGTCGATTTTTTTTTTGTTAAAACAATTTCGTGTTTTTCCGTTTTTTTTTTTTTTTTTTTTTTATCGACTAAATGAATTTTTCCGTTCATAATGTTGCAGGTCTCCTCCGCTATAAGGTGGACTTCCAGTCCATGCAGCTGGACGACGAGGAGATAGACAACCTTTACGACATTGACGACTATTAAACGGGGCACCACGGCTCTACCTCACCTGGAGGTCACCACATACTGGCTTCTGTACGCTTGATTATTACTCACTTCACGTCGTTATAAATGAATCCACAAATTATGGTCCCGTTAATAAATCCCGTGTAATTAATTTTTTCGCATGCCGTGGCTCTGTTGTACATATAATATTATATATTTAGTGAATAGTGGCTCTCTAAAAATAATTAGCCGTGGGAATTGTAATGTCAAAATTGATTGCCAGTTATAATATTCAGGCGGGGATAGGTGTAGCGATCATTTTTATTTAGTATAAATATGTCTCTGATACGACGTGAAACTTAGCTCCAATAGAAAGACAATGAATGTCGCAGGCACATGTAAGAGATAACCTTGACTAGCTATATTCCAGTAGGTTAGGTTAGTTTTAACCAAGGTCCTTATGAAGTTTATTTAAAATATTAGTAAAATATACTAACAACCAATAAATACTTTTTTATGTGCACATGTGAATATGTTCCACGATTTATGAAACTGGGTTGGACATTATGATATATGCGAGAACGAAGCCAATTTATTATAAGTGAATAATGTATCCTTGACTACTTAACAAACTTAGTTGCACAGAGGGTTTGGGAGAAGAGGTTCAGTGGCGAGTCACAATAATGCCACAGACTAATGTGTGATCTGAACCATCTAAAAATTAACTTGAAATGTTTTATTTAAAGTCTTCGGATAATTCGTGCTTACTTCCTTGATATGAATGTCCGTGGGTTAAAACTACATAATATCAGATAGTTTTCTCGGTTGTCTGTTCGTTTGCGGTTTGTTGGCATAAATTACATATTTTCATCTTCTGACCCGTTTGTAAGTGTAGGATGATTTAAAATCATAATTTTTTGATTAAATTACACGCTCAGCTTCCATGTTGTTACTTTTGGGTGACGAATTTTTCTCGAGTTTCACATATAAAGTGGAAAAGTGTTTGCGAAGACCGTGAAAGTATTAAACTTAACAGTGTTAGGTATCGCCAATCCCGCTTCTTATGGCAGCGTATGATGTACAAGACCGTACAGGATTACGTGCGGCGCGCTCAACGCCGCGCGCACGCACGTGATGGACGGAATATTTACAAGCGGTGACACTGGTTGTTGGTCGTTGTCGCTGGGTAAAATACAACTCTATCCAGAAAATGGTGATGCGCCACTGGAAGAACAAACGCTGCATCGAAATCATTGCGGCATATTGTTGCCCTGTCCTAAAAATACAATAATTGAATAAGATATCGAAATATTGGTTTTAAAAAAAATCAAATTTTGTTTTTGCTTAGCTTTAGTATAAATGTACAAACCGAGTCGTATGGAAGTTACGTGTTTTAGTGTAGTCGTGACCCAGTGATGGTGAACGATTAATTTTCATGATATTAGAAATACTGACTAGTCTCAGGTTTTGTTGTATCGCGTTGGATTAGATCAATTGTGTAAAAGAGAAAGACGAGAATGTTAATTTTTATTATTTTTTGGGCCGCTGCGAAATTATTCTCTTAATTTATAGCAACAAATATGTTACATATAGTTGTGATATTTATGTAGCGTTGAGAAAGTTATCCCACTTCTGATTGTTGTATCGATATGAAATTTTACAAATATTTGTTTAGTTTATATATGTGTGAAGTAATGACGTAATTGTCACAACGTTTTACTCACTGTTTAGTACTGTCATGTTTATGTCAATGTATGTTGAAGGCGCACAGAAAACTTCTACTTTATATATTCGATGCCTTCGTCAAATATTGGTGGGCGGATGCAGTCTGTTCAATTAGATGTGGTCGAATATTTCCTACTGTAGAAAGTTTTTTTATTATTGGTTGTCATATTGGCGTGGGGAAACTTTTACATTTTTGTGATTTATATTGTTTGTGGCTGTTATTGAAGACTTGTTTGAGAGACGTTCTTTCTGTACGATGCGAACAGTATAATAACGGATTTTCTCATTGTATGCAAGGTGGCAATTTGCGACGACAGTATGCCCAACTAACAGTGGCTTTACATTGTAAGTCATGTCTTACGAGAATATTTCTCAGCAGAAATAGGTCTCACGTGAAACTTAATATTACAATCATAATAATTACACTGGCATTCATTCGAAATGTTCTACATATCAGTGGAATTTATTTGTGAATGAATAATTTAAACTGCATAGGAGATGTGAGACGCAATTCTTGTCTAGTTCAGATAAGTACTATTAAAGATACTGTCTTATAGTGAGAAGCATCTCAGAACTGTTGTTGCTACAAGGTACTATCGCTAGAACACTGTCCGTATATTCTATCCAAATCCGTTTGATCTTGTGCAGAAAAAAGTTTGGAAGTCTGCTAAATTTTAAACTAAAATGTTTCGTATCGGTACAGTCGAATATCTCACAATCCAGTATTTTGATACACTATTCAATGTATGTGATATATGTATTTTTGTTTGAATGTATATTTAAAACACGGCGTTATATTCGTTTGGAAATGTATTTAGTCCCTACCTTCTAAACTTCGAAAAAATTTGCACACATCGGGCCCAGCACACTTGTTTAGACAAGACGTATTGTACGCATTGTTTCAGTTACCTCCCCGAGTATTAATTCGACAATGTTGTCAGCCCTTGGGATGTAACCCGCTTAGCGTGTGAAAAATACGCGCCGCAGCATCCATATGTAATTATATGGACAGCTGTGTTTATCGATTAAGCTGTCGAAATTCAAGTGTCGTATCTGACACGAAGTTATAAGGTTGACAATGTATGGTGACCATCCCTCAATTCATTCGGGATGGTCACTGGGTGTCGACGTCGATCATCGGATTGTGTCGTTTCGCCGAATAGTGGTTTAATCGAATATCAAGAAGCGAAGATACCAGAAATGTTATGCCATGATAACTCACATAAGGAACGTCATCTCTCGAGGCGCTCGCAGTGACGATTAGCGAGCATCCTAACAATACATTTTAAATATGCGTCGCAAAGCGTCATGTTTTCCAATTAAGCGTTTTGGACAATGCCTCACTGATCGACTGTTCGAAGTTGAGTTTACACAAACGGTTTTTTGATCAGTCGTGGAGAAATATTGTCTACTTTTTTTACGCATACCCGTTAGTCTCGACAAACTTGGCAAATCAAAATATCCTGTAGAAGAGTTGTGACTTAATTGTTAATTCTTGTTTGGACAAGCAAGCTAGACCGAGGGGGTTTTATACACACAATAAAGCAGGGTGTTTGAGCAGGTACGGTCTACTGAATTCTGATGGACTGAGTTTGAATCCGGCGAGTATGTTGTGTTTGTGTGTGTGAGAGAGATACATAGATGTTTCTTAAACGTCTCAAGACATATATATCGGGAAGTTATTTTTGTGGGGTCTCCCAATACGCATTTGATCAGCGTTGAGGGTTGTGGCCTTATCCCGAGCTTATATAACGTCCATAGGCCGTGCAATAGCCACGTAGACTATTATTGTGTTAAACTAATGTTTGTGTGCTTTCTTTGCATTTGAAATTGAATGCTGGCACACTGTCAATTAAGAAACACTTCCCGTGGCTGGGATACTCTTGAACATTGTCACCATGCTGCTCCAGTATCGGATGCGAAACTTAGGCTAGTGACGTTTATTGTCTGTGAATTATAATATACGTGTAATAGTTGCATTTTAAATCGACTTGTGTAATGTTATGAACTCACTGAGGCAACACCGAGAATGAAGAAACGAGTTATGGTTAAAATTATTGGAACATTGTCAAAGAGCCCTGATTTACTCATGATAGATATTTAATATGAACTGAACTTCAAATAAGTGGGCTCGTTTAGTTAAAGGAAGACATATTTTTTGTTCTCGCGCTAAATATTCATGGTATATATATATATATATATTAATAATATGTATTAGTTAATCTGTTTTAGAACCCATTTTTATTCACTGTATTATAAAACTATAATTTCGGTTAAAGTCTGGCCTTGATTGTTTTATTTCACCTTACCCTAATTTGCGTTGTTTGACGTTTTGAACCAATAGCATTATTAAAAAACTAACATTTGTGATCATTTATTTTGATATGATATATAAAATGTTAGCTTATATTATACATTGAAAATTGAGGACTGCTCCGTAGCGTTGCAATCACAGTTAATCGTAGGTAATTCTAAAATCTCACGTTTATTCGCAAAAGGATAGATTTAAAAAAAAAAACAACTCTAAAAGTACATAATTAGAAAATTTAAAAAACACTAGAACATAAAACTGGAATCCCTACATCGCGGGTTGGTCAGGACTATTTTTTTAAATTTCCAT
>DWPT01000660.1:0-22406 GCA_018251895.1 Agathymus mariae mariae
AATAAAGCTAGCACAATAATTGTTTTCATTATTTGAATTATCGCTTAAGTGACTCCCATTCCCCCCTTTTCCCCTACACCTCAAGGTAATGTGTCTTCTGACTTACAATCTTGAGCATATTAAGGAATTTAAAGTCACAGGGAATAAAATTCCTTAGCTCTGGTTTTACAAGACCACACAACTTTCTGCTTCTTCATGTAAATAACACATATAAGAAAAATTAAATAGAAAACAAAAACTTTGTTTATCTACAGCATGGTAATCTATTCCACTCGAGTCCGTTAGGTACTTGACAATGTCTGATCATTCTGAAATAATAATGAATTAAAATAATGATATTATTTCAGATTGGTCCGAAAACTCCTTCTTCAGCGAGTTGCGAAAACTTGATTGTCAGGATAAAAATGCCCGGGGATAAGAAGGAGAATATTGATCTCTCAGTCGACGTTAACGGTGTTACTGTAAATTCGTCTCAGTACTATTTGAAACTACCACTTCCTCACGGGATCAATCCTGACTCGTCGAAAGCCAACTGGGATTCAGTAGAAGAAACACTGCTATTAACTCTGAAGTTAGACCGAGAATTTGACTTTGTTAATTTTTAAACCTTATTTCTATAGTAAATACATGATTGATAACATATCATTATACTTTAGTATCATTGATAACACTTTATCGTTCTTTATTCTTCTGCTGTGCTTGTGTCTTCTCTCATATTGAAGTTTAAATCGAAACAGCATCATTCGCCAACTGAGTATTGGCGCTCATGTGTGCAGATTTCCTTACGACTGCCGCTTACTGTCATCGATGCACGTGATAATTAATTTCTGATACGCGCACAACTATAAAAATTGAAAATACATACAGGACAGTTCTATATTTATTACATATTTTTAAGCCACCTCCACTAAATTGTTGTCCTAATTACAATACACGACAGACATTGGATATATTCGAAGTTCACGTTCATTAAACAACGTCTGGCCCTTTTATGAGTATTGATATTTGAGACTCACCTATTAGTCGCTTTTAACAGTGAGCCTAATAAGTAAACGTCCTAGTTGTTAAGAATAATCACTGCTCAAGCAGGACAGGCGCCAACGCGGCCATTTATAGCGAACGTTGAATCAACGCGTTTTAATTTATACGAGTAGCGTGAGAACGTTAGAAGGTTGCCTATTTGTTCGTGTAAAATAATTATAAGATATTTCAATTATAATTAGAGCTATTTTTTCAAGGTTTTATTTTATAAACTGAATTGATTTAAAATTGAATAAATGATGTTTTCATTTCTAAAATTAACCCTTCATTTTTACTGCAGTACTTACCTGAAAAATTAGATGTTGTCCACAATGTGCCCGGGTGGTGTCCTTTAGGTTATGACATTTTTCTTATGAACTTTTAACATAACTCAGTTGAAACAATAAAAACTGTAAACGTATGTATAGTCATTGACAGATCAGTATGATTTTGTTGAAAACCTTTCATGTACAGGTGAGGCTTTATTATATTTTACTATGTTTGTAGAAGTGATAAGTTATTAAGTGAAACGGTTCTTCATCATCATACTAATTTCCGCATCACCTTCAAGGTACTGTATAAGAAATGCTTCCAATTATTGTACAGTGGGTATCCAGTAAGCCTAAACCATGATACCTGTTAAAAAATATTGTTCTTAAAATGCTCGTATTTTTTTCGATCCTATTGAAAATTATTATTTTTTACACGGCAATCACTACCACATATAATTCAAGACATTTCTCTTTAAATATATTTAAATAAATAGCATTCGTTTTCAACCATTAAATATTATTAAAACTTCGTTATGAGTTTTTTTATTAATTA
Source organism: Agathymus mariae mariae (assembly GCA_018251895.1). NCBI lineage: Eukaryota > Metazoa > Arthropoda > Insecta > Lepidoptera > Hesperiidae > Agathymus > Agathymus mariae. The sequence continues at coordinate 1,846 of DWPT01000660.1, forward strand.
AAGTCGGTAAAATTATAATGTTGTCAATTTCACATGTTCAGTTTATCAGTACGTATTACAAAGCAGTGACGATGAAAAAATCTGTGCACGGAATACTTAGTATACATACGAGTACGTACATAATAACATTTTATATTTTATTCGCATAACAGCTATAGGCACAACACGTTGAAGTTTCTTCGAATCTCAACTTTGGTCGGTTCATCGAGTACAAGGCAAAAGTAGCTGCAAGGAAACTTGGGGTCCTTAAGAACGTGCGGCGGTAATTCACAACGAATCAGCTTTTAACCCAGTATCTACAAATCTCTGGTTATACGATGCGTGGAAGACTTCTCACATTTGGGCTGGTGCTTCCAAATCTCATTTATCTTGGACTCGAGGGAGATTCGTGTAAACAGGCTTGTTGGTGGTCCAAATCTGGTCGAAACTAATCTAAAAATCCTTGAGCACAGGTTTGCTAGTTTTTCGGTTTTCCATATGGCACATTTTGGTGAGTGCGCTAGAATTGTTCTAAATAATTCCTTCATCGAACAACCCCCTGTAGGGCAAGTATCCTTACGTACTGAACGTCCCACGTATACGGTCTATGCGGGTTGCAACGACATTCATTATGCACATTGTAAAGGACTGGAGAAGCTTGGCCGCATCGGTTTTCTCGGCTACTTATGATATGGGAATCTTGAAGATTAATGGGTTCAACTTGTTAGATTTCATCACCACTTACTTTCAGGTCGGAAAAGAAAATAAACAAATATTCAATGAACAGATTCCACCCGTAAACGATAATGATAACGATATGGTATTTTCACGTAATATAAAGTATGAACATTAATTTATTATCTAATTAATAAAATGTTTAATTGTTGTTCGCATTATAATTAATTTAAATTCTTCCTAAACTAATGAGTGCAGTCATATCTTCTTGTTATCCTGATTACAATTTGGATCGTGATATATTGATTAAGAGTCGCGTAATAAATGTGTTTACCACTTTTTTACTTAACAGTACATACTGAATGAATTAACTGTCCATGATCATTTTGCAGCCAGTCGTCCGATGCGTGGTCATATTGGTCAGGCGTTTTTATTTCAGTTTGTACGCTCGTGAGCGTGGGTTGTTATCTTCTAGCGGTTTACTTAAAATTTAAACACAGATTCATGTTTTACATTATTATTATAGTGTATTGGAAATTTTTTTTTTGCAGAAAAGTGTTACTTAAAATAAACTGCTATTCTAAATTTGACGTGTCGGCAATTTTTCAATCAGGTAAGTGATTTTAAAGTTATTTTTCCAATCATAGTTTAATTTCAGATGGTACATTTTTAACGTGTTCGTCAATATATGACAAACTAGCTGAGTGCGCATTGTTGTGTCATTTTGTCTACCTGGCTAACAGAAAATATAAATATCAATATAATTTTTCGTTATAAGATTGTATCATTTGGGTAAAACGATACTTTTTAATTTTCAACATAGCTATGTACAAATTAATGCTGTGAATATGATGACATCAATTGATCAAGTCATTTAGAACTAATTTAGAACATACCAACAACTAGATGTATATGAAGATTACTTAATTAGGTAAACTCAAGTATTGATAATGCTTTTTTGGGTATGTTTGCGTAGTAATAGAGTAAGGTTCAGCAAAATGAACATTAATGCACGTGTATAAATGCACAGAACAATTAAATCATTTAGAACTTTAATATGCGAATTCATATTCGAAGATTTATATTTGGAAATTTTGGAAAAACTAAACTTAAAACAGTTATTACCTGGCACAGATCACTGTGTTAATGTTATGTTTAATGATAATAATGTCACAAGTTGTACCTTTGTCTCACAGACCCTTTAAATGCTAATGTGCTATTGTGTACCTACTTTAAATAGTATTAGATAAAGGGGCTCTCAGAGTTTTGTACTATTTGAAACTGGGTCACACTCAATAGATTCTTCTAAAAACTAACATAGAAAAGGGAACTATTTTTGTTATGGTACCTGGCAACAACAAACGGAACGAAATGTTCAGTCGGTTTATAGTAGTCGCGGTGGTGATAGACTTATAGTAAGTAAGAGGGGGTTTTATTTATTTATTTATTTTCATAGTGAAGATATCAAAGGTGACGTGTTATCTGAAAAAAGACTTTTAATATAAATAATTTAAAAACCCCAGTAATACGATGGAATTTAATACAGCTTTGAAATTAAACTTTGGTGCAATCATTCGATCCTCTGCGCTTATTAGGTTAATTATCTTTTTATTTATTTTAAAGTGAATGTTTTCTACCTAACAAACGTAATCCAATTTTTACGCGTAGATGTATTAATGAAATTAAAGTTGATAATAGTACGAAATGTCAGAATGATTATGACCCGATTAAGTTGATTTTTTCAGTTCATAAAATTCAATTATGATTTACAATACTACTAAACTTTGAATTCGTATTATTTATCGCGAAACGAAATTCGCTATCGCAATTGGTTCAATTTGACCAAGTTTTTCCTGTGGAACAACTTTGAAATTCGTCGACAGTGTTTTACAGAGACCCTGATATTTCCGATTTTCCGTATTTAAAATGCACCACAAGAATATTCAATAGATTAAATGCACTCAATGTTACTGAGAAAATTACTGATTGGACAGATTCTTATAAATATTTCCGCGCATTCGAATGTAAGCCATAGATCCCGGTTGTAAATAATGGTTAAATAGAGCAGCATTGAAATTTGCGACAGTCGATATCCTACGAAGCGCTGCTAATGGGTTAAAGCTGTTAAGATATTTCAAATTAATATTTAATTTATTAAAATTAACAGGATTCAATAAACGTTATTCCGCAATTAATCTATACATAATAAACTGTTAAAAATTCAACTATAAAATAGAAAAAAATGTTACTTACATCAAAATAAATTTAACACGTAGCTTACCCATTAATTTAATTTACAGATTAATATAGTAATTAAATTATTAAATTTATTTGATAAATGTTTAATTTAACCTACTGGTTTAGTCAATCAAAAATAAATGTTGAATTTGAAATGTGCTTTTTGATTACGCATCTTTAATGTTACCATCGTAAATCAACATAGAGAAACTGTCTAACAAGTGAATAGTTTTTACAGTGCTATTTTATTTTTATTATATAAAAAAGGAATGTCCACTGGACCATAGACAAACTTACCCAATCCATTAAATTTTTGTAGACGGTACACATTTCCTGCCACCAAGTTCGTGATGTTAAATTTCGTTCCAATATTAAAGTAGGACCAAGCCAGATTAATCACAACACAATAGGATTCCTCCTGAACAATTGTAGCAGCTCATGACTAAAATTTCAGTAGCGTCGTAATAATATCGCAAACGACATACGAAACTACATTTATTTCGACTATGTACTACCGCGTTGATGGCGCCGTTCGATAATTCGAACCAACAACAAAAATATACAAATTTTTGATTTGTTGGCCAATGCTGTTATTACATATTTGTTTGAACATATTAAAGTTTATGGAATGAATCTCGACGTTGAGGCATTCATTTGTTTTTTTTTTTTCAGAATGTACGTTTTACAACTCTTATGTGTTCATATTATTATTATTTTGAATGCCACAATAATTCTACAATGCGCGAAATCTTGGACAGATCGACGTAAGTATTAAATCAATAGCCTTATTATTATAATTGAATTGTATTGAGGGTTAAAAACGGTTTGAGCATTTACTTCGGAAGCCGTCGCATGACGGTTTGGTTCGTTCCCCATTCAAGTAGAGTCCATGCGAAGTGAAGAAATAACCCAAAATATGATATGAGTATAGCACATCCGTAACATTATGATAAAGCCAAACCCATCCGTTGGAAAGTTACGATCAAAATGGAAACACTTATCCTTACAGTCGTGAGGACTAAGTAGGAAATTTATATTCATTAAGTAGTACTGCTATTCTCGTGTACATAATATGTATTCACCTATAATGTGTACACTTACAGAACTGTATCCGTCGAGCAAAATTCCAGAAGATGCTTTGAGCCCACGGCGTGCAGTTGTGAGACGCAAAATCGTGCTTTATCACAACTTCTTTCGCACGAAGGTTCGACCTACTGCGTCTAACATGTTATTAATGGTAAGTGCTTTATAGGTCCAACTGATTAACAGATAACTGTAGTGTATGGGTCTATTCCCATAACGGAAAAGATCTGAAACGTATCATAAAATGCTACTTCTGTGCGACGCGATGGCGTCAGTTTCTATATAGTCCAAAATCCTCTTCATGGCTTAACATAATTATCTAAAGGTAACAACCAGAACCGACTGTTTAACATGCCCTCCGAAAATTAAAGTCACTTATAGTTTTCAATTACATTCGCTTTTCATTTCTTCCTCTGCTTCATTTGTCGTGACTTCAAACAACTTTGTTGTAGACAACTTATGGACATATACCAGCTGGTTCTTTGTAATTAATATCACATGCAAATCATATTTGTTTTTGACGTTACTCTAAGGTATCTTTCTAGTCCTGATGAAGGAAATGGTACGCCTCCCTACATAGTTTTTGTACTCCTAACAACCCTGTTTAAAGAATCAAGCTTTAGAGCATAATTTGTAGGTAGGAAAATTGAAAAAAAATTGAATTAATATCGACGCAAATTATATTTATATATAATGAATAGGAAGAAATATAATCAATCATTTATTTTATAAAAATCGTGATAGCAAAGTGAATTTGCAATGAATATAGCTTCCTGCAGTCAAGGAATCTTAGAATCCTAATAAATCTCAATAATATGCTTGACGTGTGTTAAATCGGCCTTTTACTTGAATGTCGTAATTGGCAATAGCTCTCTGATCATTCATCAGGTGGAGCCTGTACCTAGCCATGGTACAGTGATGGTAGAAAAGGGAAGTTATGTGGAAAATTAATATGTTATAATATGATTGTTATGTTTCAGTCATGGCACCCGTTCGCAGCGCGTCAGGCTCAAAATTATGCAGAACGCTGTGTATTCCTCCGTCACAATGATCCGCAAGAAAATACTCTACCGCTTCTCGGAGCATGCGGGCAAAACCTATTCGTCGCATCTCAAAAGACTCCATGGTATTGAAGAACTTGTTTTTAAAATACAAGTATCATTTGATTTACTTTGGTATTACTCATATTTGCTATGAGCAATGTTTAATTGTACACTATCCCTAATGTGAAATCGTCGTTGCAGAGGTCATGTTTACCCAATCTCAAATAATGAACGTGAGGTAGGATATAGTATATGCTACTCATGAGGACGGAAATAGAACACCTTGTTTCATTTGATTTTGGTCTCCCAACTCCTTTCTACCAAAATACTTAGTTACTTAAAGCAATATTTACATTTTGAGCCTGTGTAGTCCGTAATGACCGGTCAACCACGCAAAAAAATTGCCCCTCACCAAAACAGAATTAGCAAAGATTGTAACATATTTGAAAATAATTATAAAAAATGTAATATAACATTATAATGTACATATGAACAGCTTAAGGATTCCTTCCGACAAGGCCTCGCTGTTCATAATCATGAACTGGATAATAAATTAAATCGGTAATAATGAAGATGTACGTTTTTTGTGTGTACTCGCGTATTTCCGTATTCAACTATTGTATCTCCTCTTACCTTCACATCACGATCTAAGATCATTATGGACACAATAACAAGTTCGTGAACACCTTAATTATAAACTTCACAGTGTAAGACATTCAAAAACAAACCTAGCTCCGTATAAAAAAATATTACCCTAGGTAGACAATAATTAGGTGGAAATTGTGAGTACAAATATAAAACTTCAATAACAATGTGATCACCGAGAGAGTATATTTTGTGTTAATTAACAAATTATAAAAAACACTGAAATCGATAAATTAGAATATGATATTCACAGGTGATTCCTACTATTATCATAACAAGATAAATAAATGATTTGCATTGTGTAAAAATAAAACTCATTTCTGTGTATGTGTATATACAACATTTCGGAATTAACAAAAATTTTAAAATTGGTGAACTTCAATCAATACAGAAGCCAAAAAAAATTTTTTTTGCTTGGTCTGTCTATTCATATACTAAAGCGGAAATCACTGGCCAAATTTATATGATATTTCGAATATTTCTAAGCTATATTATGGAACTTAATTTAAAATACTTTTGATATCGGAGAATTAATCTGTTCCGAATAATAAATAAAGTTATTATGGCAGCTTTGTTTAATATTACTAAACTAAGTTTGACTGTTTTATGAAGCTATTAATAAAATAATTAAATTAAAAAATAATGAACCATAAAAATAAAATATCTTATATTTTTTATAATGTAGGCATTCAGCTACGCGTGCCATATATGAACTAGAGTCGCATGTTTTCTGTCTTGTATAAAAATACACGCTACTTGAACTAAAAATATTTTTACTACTTACTTACTTAATCTTTGAGCCATGCTTTGCGAAATTATATGGATTAAAGGAAATTACTTGTACGGGTATCACATTAGACATACAAACATTACTACAAAGTATCCGCACGAGCGTGAGATCAGCATAGAAATCTATGTGTTTCCGGACATCTCGGTAATGGGCAGATTGATTTAATTAAGCAATTACCTCCGCGTAAGTTGCGTTAAAGCTTTGTTACTCGATCTATTTACTTACAACCTATGTTCAGTCGTGTAATAGCTTCAATTATTCGCGGTTTATCGCAGAAAGAGTTCAGGTAGGTATTGGTACAACTATATTGTCAAGTAATTTAGGGTTAAATAGCCCGATATGGGCGTGGTTTATATGTTATTAAATAAGTAAAATTATAAATTTTCAACTAAAAATAATTTTCTATTCTTCATGCATTACTTGTTTCATGTAAGTAACAGTAAATTAAACAACCATCTGCCACGTGTCCAAAAATTTTGTTTTCAAAAGTCAATAGTTTTTTTTATTTTATAAGTAAGTAATTTTATATAATAATGAGCAAGGTAATAATGATAATTATTATAATAATAATAATTATTATTATCATTATTACGCATATATCAATTTAAATTCTGAGATCAATTCAATATTGTATAGCCAATATGTATTCGTAAGAAATAATCAAATGATTAATGTAATTGTATCTAAGTCATACAGTCTTTATTAAAATTTACTAACTTTACATACTACGGTTATGGTTTTTTTTGTATTACCTACATAGGTCACACTAAAAGTTTCCGGAACTGATTACTTACATAAACGATACTTGAAAAGTGATTAATACATTTAAAAACAGAACTCTTTAGCCGTAGAATACAAGTTGTTTCATCAGATTGTTAATTGTTTTCACAGTGTGTGGGGTCATTTTAAAAATTGCGTGATTTTAATAAAATGGATGTAACTCGGGAAAATTTTCGTTGCATGATTTTTTACAATTTTAAATGTAATTTGACAGCCGAGCCTCGTTCGGCTTCAGTCTGCTTTTGGCGAAGTTCCATGGAAGACAACTATTTAAGCTGGTTTGCAGAATTCAAATGCGGTCGTGTAAATTTCCATAATGAAATTCGTGAAGGTCGCCCATGCATCGCTGTTCACCACAAAAACATTGATAATGTGCGCCGTATGATCGAAACAGATAGGCATGTGACCTACCACGAGATCTGGACATAGGAATGAGTCAAATACAGTGAATCCTACACAAACGTTTGGGTGTGAGAAACCTGTGTTCTCGATGGATTCCACACAATTTGACTGATGCTCAAAAAACGGACCGCATCACTTGGTGACATGCTATGCTTGCCAGATACAACGGGCAACAATAAAGATACAAGGGGCTTCAAATGTGGTGTGGGACATAGTAACGGGTGACGAAACATGGATTTATAGTTACGATCCCAAAACAAAGCAGCAGTCGAGCGTATGGGTCTTGCGAGATGAGGCGAAACCAACCAAAGTAGCGCGCGTGAAAAGTGCCTGAAAGTGGATGATTGTTTTTTTTTTAAATAAAACTGGAGACGTGACGACTGTTGCTTTAGAAAATCGTCGTACCGTGAATAGTGACTGGTACACGATTATTTGTTTACCGGAAATTAGTGACAAACTCCGTGAAAATAACGGTAAGCGTCGTATCATCTTGCACCACGATCATGCAAGTTCAGACCAATGCCAGTCAGACAAATGAGTTTTTGAAGGCGAAAAACGTAAAACTTAAGAGTCATCCAGCATACAGTCTTGAACAGGCACCGTGTGACTTTCTTCTGTTCCCAAAAATTAAGAACGAATTATGCGATCACGGTTTTCATCACCGGAAAAGGCTGTCGAACAGTATGAAAACATGTACCTGACGCCACCACGGACGTGGCACAAATGTTTTCAAAATTTGTTCAATCGTATGAAAAAGTACATTGACGCAGAGGGAGAATATTTGAGAAACAATAAATTCATTTTTGACCATTAATAGTATTTATTGTTATTATTGATTCCGTTAACTTTTAGTGCGCCCCACGTATTGTGGTTTATTATGTAGTACTCTGTGTTTTAGATCGAAATTTTACAGGTTTTTCGCACTCAAAACATGGTTTCTTGAGTACCAGAATTTCACGTATGGGGCGCCAGTTCGGAACTTAAAGGCCGTGGGGCATTATACACAAATGGTTTGGGCCACGAGTCACAAGGTTGGATGTGGAGTAGCCCATTGCCCAGGCGGACCGTGGGGCCATTTCTATAATTATGTGTGCCATTATTGTCCAGGGTAAGATTTAATTTACGATAAACTTAATACCTTTTTGATTATCTTCTAAGATAACCAAAACTATTTTGGGCCTGGCTATTGACGCAAAATAAATATGTATCAAATAGGCCGTTAACCTGATAAAGTATTGTTCACCTACTTATACAGTTATGTCACCTAATGATGATAAAAACAAATGTTGATTTCGAAGATTTACCTCGAAGAAAAGTATATAGTACTTTCATTTTATTTTTCTTCTTATTTCTTGGCCGACAACGTATTGGCGATACGTATAGTGTAACCAACCAGTTGTCTTGCTGATCACTTTATCGGCAACGTGATAGTGATGCCTTTCCACATTACGGACATAAATTCATTAAAGGCTCGGCTTTTATTAAACATATTTACAAAGTTCTATAGTATTCAAAGTATATCACATATATATTCCTGCATTTTTATTTTATAAGGTGGATAATTGGACCGTGTATTTCAGTGGTAATTACGACACGATCACCCAGTTTCCGTATAAGGCCGGTCCAAAATGCGGCGATTGTCCGAACGACTGCATCTCTGGCTCTCTTTGTACCAACTCTTGTCCTCGAAAAGACTTTTATTCCAACTGCGATACTCTGGTGAAACTGACCGACGTTTGCGTTCAAGGAACTTGTAATGCCACATGCACTTGTGGCAATAAGAAGATATACAAAAACCATCCATGGTAGTGTTTAAGAATTTGTTATATTTTAAGAATTATTATGATATTGGTTTTAATAAAAGTATTTAATTTTTTTAATTGTCTATACCTTACCTTTATTTTATTTATTCCTTCGTAACTGTTGTATACACAACTAAAACTAACTTTAATTCATGACAGTTATATTATACAAACAATTGGAAATGCTGCAATTCGCACACAGACGTAAGAGTTTACATAATCCATTCATATGACTGTAAGTCCCTCTACGCAGCAGGTGAGTCAGCAGGTGGGGTGGTAGTTGGTGCGGAACCAAGTATAACGTTCGACGCTCCTTTGTCCTATTTTATTTATAACAAAACTAACTGCCTTGTATTTATTTAAAGTACTTGTAATTTTGACTCGACGGTAGATTAACTACTATGATCTTTAAAGAAGGCATTTTTAGAGCTTAAAAATGAGTCTTATCGCAATATAAGGGTATATAAATTTAATTAGTATTCCGTATTCCCGAGTGACCAAGCGACATGTTTCCCACCCCCACCACGGCTCCGACCCAATTGTAATGCAACGGCGAATACGGAGTCCGGCGCGCGGGCATTGTGCCGTCGGCTACCGCACTTCGCGTCCATCTGCGCCGCCATGGTCTGCGACGATGGCTTGCTCGCCTTGTCGCTTCCCGACCGCCGCAAGTCTCTACGCCGGCTCGCATCTACCCGAGGATTCAAACCTTCCGTGAATTATGGATGGATCCGCGTCTTCGATGGCCTAGAACCGTACACTTTTGACGCACCGAGTAAATTAGTAAAGATATCCTCAGATACGACGGTCGAAGATGTAAACAAGAAACTCGGCTTCAGTGATGAACTTACGCTCTGGATACAGATAGGTGAAGAAAATACTCGTCGATTAGAACTGGATGAGTATCCTCTACAAATTCAAGACCAGATAATGAAAAAGATCGGTTGGAAATCAGAAGCTCGGAGATTGCGCCTGGCGGTCGATCCGGAGATGAGACACTCTCTGCGCTGGTGCACGGGACCTGCCGCACATTCTGGAGGAGTACTACAGTCCGGTACATTGTATGTGCTGAAAGGTCATGTCTTTCCACAATGGAAACCGAAACTTGCTCATATTGTTGGATCGCGACTTTACACTCTGGGTAAGAAAATATAAGATTTAACGTCTAGTCTTTTTGCATATTTATGTCTCATTCAAATGGCCCTCTAAATTTTCAGGTGTAACATGGGAGGCATTTGAGCTCAGCGGAGGAAGCATTGAGTTATGTTCACCCAAAGCTCAAAAGCTGGTATTATGCATAAAACCACGTTGTCAAGGGAACATTTTACGTGATGCAGGAGTAAATCATCTGTTCGTTGGATTTAACACAATTTGGGAACGAAATATTTGGAGCACTTGGTTAAGACAGGTATGTTTTTATAATTTTTACTAATTATTTTAAAATGATATATGAAAATATTATTACATACTTGGCTGTCGTAAATTATACCCTTCCATTTGTGAAGTGAAATTTTTTTACCGAAGTAAATCACACACATAATTGAAGTATAGGTATAAAAAGGTCGTCAAACCATTAAATGTTAAAGAACCGATTATATTATTCTTTAAGAAACTCGTTCGATTTCTTCTGTCGTGTTTAAAATAAAAAACAATATGCCAAAATATCTTTGTCACTTAAAAGGTTTAAAAAATAGTTTCAGAATTTTTTATTCACTGGTTTTTTTAGCCACTGCGTAGCTTGGCAGGGTTCAGCTAGGACTTATCAGAACTGAACGAATTGTTGCAATCTTGTGTAATTCAATACAACTTCATTCACTCGCATAAGCGGTGAACAAGCAGCGAATGAATCGGCATTCTATTGCGGTATACTTTGCGAATTAACGAACCGAAATCATAACTGCTGAAAATTGCTAGAAATCTTACCGGTCAATCATCTGTTGGACATGGTAATGGTAATGAACAACTTTTTTTTTCAGGGTTGTGTTTTTAGAACCTAATTATTTTTGAATTATATTCTAGTAAAATAAATAGTAATATTCAGCTTGTCTTGGTAATAAGTAAAAGTATCTCTGATTATAGGTAACCTTCAAAGGGCAAATGATAAATTAAGAAAACAGAAACTTGGTAAATATAAGCAAATATTAAAGTCTTTGTCAATTAATTATTTGTTTTGATATTTGATTAATTGAGTAATGAACTTGACATATATGCATTGAAAGCATTATATTTTTTTGAACATGACTAAAAAATATCCATAATACATAAGGATTTAATTTAATTTGACAAACGTGTAGAATTATATGATAGATGTATAACCGATTATTAAAAGTAATCTAATTAATATAGGTATATACATTCTCGTTGATATCACAACTCAATTACAGCCGACACGGTATATCTCATTAAAACCCGTTAAGGGCCTTTTTTCTTTTCGAAACCCTTAAAAGGTACCTTTAAAGGTGCCGTGGACCATTGAAATAAAATGAACATTAGTGAAAACCATAACCAAATCGGTTATGCTGTTTCTGCAACAGTTTAATCGTCCATCCGCACAGACAAACAAACAAACTGACAATAATTCTACCGGCCGTCCGCACAGAGAAACTGACACAAATTCTAACAAATATTGTTTTGGGTCTCTACTGAACTAATATAAGCCCCTAATAATAGTTTTTTGTAATATATCCTTTACGTACAGAATACGATCAAAAATTGTATAATATGTTTAGACATCAGCAGATTTAAAAAAACACTTCATAATTAAAGTGTTTAAAATGGCAATGAGTACCACAAAAGTGTTGTAAATTTGGGCGGTAATTATTATTCCATGATTTAAAGTATGTTAATTAGAACTGTATGCAACGCCCTGGTGAGTGAAGAGTCACGGTCGAGATGTCCAGAATGTGAGCTTGGTAGCGGGTACGAATAGGGTTTACAAAACGTTTGATAAGAAACACTAATTAATATCCGTAAGATTCGTTGTAAATTGCGGGATTTATTTTATGTAAATAAATATCATCTTGAACGATTTTCTATACATTCATAATAAAAGTGACATTTGTTATCGATATCTGGGGTATGAGGTTATTATGTTTGGTTTCTACTGGTTAATTCCATTGTATTTAGTTATTCTATATTCGATTGATGGACGGACTCTAATTAGTTTAATAATAATAAAAGCCTCCTTAAGTTTATTTTCTAAACAAGACAACCCTACTGAATGATGCGTCGCTTCAGCCGCTCAAGTAAATTCACTAAAAACGGTCGCAGTGATTCAGCAATCATAAACTTTGCTGTGCCGGTTCGTACAGCGGCTCAGTCTGTAACGAGTGTTTGATAGTGAGTGACAAAACTACTTGTGGCCTGCCTTTGCCGACCAATATTGATAACATATTACATAGATCAGACCGGTAGAAGCTAACTTTAGTAAAAGAGAGAGAAAGGGAATAAATATTATGAAGCATATGAGCTGAACAGCGAGCGAAAGATATAATCAAGCACGTTTCGTCTTTAAAGCTTCGAGAAATTCACTAACAAGAAAAACACAATTTACGTGCGCTACAGCTGAACCAAGGCCATCTAAATGTAATTTATCAGGCAAACATGGTCGTGATTGGAATAATCAAGGCGCGGACAGGAGTTATTTTGTAGGCTTTAGGAATAACAATGGTTCTAAGAGTTCGACGGCCTCATTGCGGTTACGCTTCGAAGCGAGCTTGCATCTGGTTATATTCGAAGAAACTGCGTTTAGGTACAAAAACTGCCTAAGTTAACTTTGTTAAGTACAAGCAAATGGAATATTTTTGGATTTGATAACTGCATCAAAGATGATTGTTACGATAGGAAAAAACACAATGGAGCAAGAGATTGACAGCTTAGATGTGTTCATTCAAAATAATGAGGATGTATTCTTGGATAGCCTCGAGCCTTCAACGATGAAGGATAAATGTGAAATATCGGTAAGTTTGTAACAGATCGTCAAATATTTACCAATACGACTTACGGAATTATAATTCGTTCAATGAACAGCAGCATTAAAATGTTAAAGTCACACTCTGTTGTTTAGCTATGAATCTACTAACCTTTATTAACTTTTTTGAGGGATGTTTGTTAATTCACATTTATATTATCCAAAGTGGATCTACTACCTAACAGTGTTTGGCATTAAATTATAATGGTAAATAAACTATTTAAAGTCTAGATTTTTAAGTTATCCGTAAAGGTAGCTAGCTGGACGATAGATATTTCTTAAATGGTAATAGTAAAAAAATAATAATACTCGTATAACACCGTTCAAGTACTGTCTACAAATCTGCAATAAATGATTGATCTTTATACCTTGAAATAAGTGGAATAATATTTAAAATAAATACCTAATTGAAACTGTCGGAGAGCCAGTAACAATGCGGGCTCTCGTTTTTTTATGGTTGTCAACGTGTCAGTGATTTTGTATCAGTGATGTCGATTGGCAACCATGACCACTTACCATACAAAAAGTGAAATAAGTAAATATCGATAAATTTTCATTAAATGATACATGAATTTCTAATATTGCGGCCATGAGAACCTATACGATTATTTGTTTGAAACTATCCGATGGTTAGGCTATATGTACATGTATATGTTAGGTTATATGTACGAGAATTTTACTTCTTACTCGTACACTATCATATAGAGAGATGTGTCAAGGCGTGCAACACTTGTAGAGCGTAACATCATAATGCAACCGATGGAATTGCTGAGACTAAATATAACATACTACATAGTTAAAATAATTTAAGATTGTGAAGATAGTATAGTAGATAAATAGTAGATATACATAGCTTTGTTAACGTTAATTTAGTTCAGATGTTTTTTTCAGTATTAAGTAGAGTGTCAGGTGTTTACCAATTGTACAATACAATGTTGAATTTTAAAGTATAGTGGATAGATTATATTATTTAATTTATCGTATAATGTATGTTATGGGTCGTTTTAAAGTACGAAACAATGATAATTCCCATTGACGTCATTCGAAATCAATTTCATTGTGTATAACGATCTATGGAAGATTGTTTTTAACGCAATATTACATCGAAATTATGACATATCGCGCAAACGTGATATGCAAAAACGAAATTCGATGTAGCGTAATTCAACGCGATTCAAGTTTAGCGCGAAATGTAATAATATCACAATCTTTTTATTCATAATTTGAATATGCTACATTCCAACAAATCATTGACTAATTTGGTTTCAGGGCACTCAGAGCACGCAACCACCGAATGTTCTTGACCTCAGCGGCGGCGGTAGAACTGCGTTGTCAGCTGCCCTGTCGCAATATGACCCCAGTGGCTTCGCCGTTCGGGTGCTTCGAATGAGAGGGAATACGCTTCCTGCGTTACCACTACAGACCTGCGCCTTACATTCGCTAACACACCTTGATATCAGTAATAACAGGATCGTAGAACTGCCGGATGAAATTTCTTATCTCATACAGTAAGCACATATTTCTGTTTTAATTTAGATATACATATAATTTTATAATACATTTCCATACATTTACTTGCAGTATTAAAATATATATAAAGATATAGAAGTGTTCATAGTCATACGTTCAGTTCTATCAATGGTAAGTGATCGATCGAGTTGAGCAAAGCGCGGTTGGATTTTTAACTGAACGGTTGTCGGGCTAGCACAATTAGATATATCGAAAAACACGTTAAGCAGTCAGCTACAATATTAAATCGTTATACATCACTCGTTAGGCTCCATTAGTGGTTTCCGTAATGTTAATAGTATCGACACTTGGTTTAGCTACTAATCTCTACATTAATCCCAACTGAAGCAGCGTAGTGCGGTATGCTCCAGAACTGTGAAGGCCTTTACAGAAGAGACGCCCTTCACTAGGCTGATAATGAGTTTTGTCTTATTAGTAACACCAAATAAAATCTCTTTGGTGTTCACATAATACTAGTAACATCGCTATGTCAGTAGAACGTATAATACAGACGTGAAAAATATCTAGGTTAATATTTAATTTCAAATGGTTAGATAACAGATACTTAGACAGCGGTGTGTGTTAGACAATCGTGGCCCATGCTGCGATCATCTCGCACAGATCCATTACTGGTAATTCTTTAACGCTCCGCCGGTGAAGCGTGGCGTTGCCTCTCAAAGTATCAGCCTTCGAGCACCACGCTTTGTATGTGTGAAACGTTCATGTATGTGTTACGTTGTGAACTATGGACGAATACAAGAATAATATCACTTCCTTATTCAACTTGCTTAATCTACCGGCTTGTTATTTTTAATGTGGTCTTTATAACAGTTATTGCAAGCTTGCAAATATTGCACTCGGTATTTATGTATATTATATCAGGTAGGCCTATAAAGTCTTTTTCTTTTTCTTGACCGACAACGCGTCACAATTGCTCTGGTGTTACTAATGTCTAGTGCAACGGTGACCTACCATTAAATGGCTCGCCAGCTAATTTGTCAGTTATTTAAATGCAATAAATAAAAGCTGTATTCAATACTGGATAGATATTGAAAATTACGGTCAATTTGAAAAAACTGAAGACCGCGATAAGTTATTCTATTCTATCGTGGAAATCTTTACTAATAATTTTTATTATCTCAAAAGAAACTTGAATATTCCAGGAGTAAATCTCAACAAACCATAAAATACTCGTATTATGAATTAAATTTACATATTATATTCCAAAATGTAGTCCACCAATTATCATACAAATAGTTACCCAAAACATTTCCGATTACCCAGTCTGCCTAATGTCCCCATTGTCTGTTATTAAATGCTTTGTTCCTTCGATTCATAACATTAACCGACATTTGCGAATACATAGGATATAGACGAGCCTGTGGCGCAGTAGTGTTCCTGTCTGCTGAGCGAACTTTTCCACGTTTGTTTCTTTCGAGGTCAACAGGCGACAGATATTTGTACTCGAGTCTTAAGAATGAGTGTTCGTGTAATCTACTATAAAGGGAACCCTAGTGCGGGGAGGTATGTGAGTGTTTATGCTTAAGCGTGGTGGTTCGAACATCAATTTCCAGGTGGAGTTCGAAAATGCAAGCATAAGAAAATGCAAGTTTAAATTATGTATTTATTTGGACTTTTTTATAAGGAGACCTGACCTTAGTGATAGGTCAGTTTTGATTTGTATGTAGAGACCTTATTTTTTATATCAAGACTACGTCATACCATAACATATGGTGTAACGTTGGTTGCTAATAGCGTTGAGTTTCCGTTGTGTGCTAATTTGTAAATGAGTGCGGCGTTGATTCTTACTGTTGGATATCCGTATCTACATCGACTCGACGGAGCGTACCTTACGTTCACTTCGAGTTACCCCCGCTGCATTGTACGTTCTTATGTACGTAACATCGTATTAGTGATATTATTTATATGATTTTAATCTTTAATTCATATTTGACTGAGTTTAGAGATGACCAAAGTTCTTGCAACTAGGTTAATTTATTGCCGTATAATAAAACTTATCATAAGTAACCGTGCCGTAGTATATAATGTTGTTTAACTTATAAAGATGAGCTCTTCAGTAAGAAAATATAATTTGTTATAAAATTATTAATTTAAAAATATTAAATTCGCGGCGGGTGTAGTTTTTTTAGTATAAGAAAAAGTTTTGAATAATAAAATACGAAATGTTGTCATTGTAATGTCTCATAATAATAAAAGGTACACTGTGATTGCATCAATAATATATTATCAACTATAATTATGCTTATAAATATGAAGTTAATTCAACTGACATATTGATAGCTATCATATAAAAATAAACAATAATAATAAGCATTCACACATACCCGCATTCGGATGCCGCGTGTTGCGGGTGGCATGGATGTATGATGTGACATCACAAACACCCATGACCGGAGAACAAACGTTTATCTGCTAGATAAATGTCTGTCTCTGCAGGGATTCGAATCCGGGACCCCTCGGTCGGCAGGCAAGGTCAGTACCGATCAGTCCTACGAGGTCGTCAAAATGTTTAAGCACATTCTGATTTTTCATATTTCAAAGCTCAAATATTAATAATATTACCAATAAGTATATACACATACATGCTATCCTTTCCCTCACACACTCTCTCAGACATACACACACCAACTGCTTTTTACGCTTTCGCAATATCCCAAAACAAATTCGTCTAAGTATCTACGCTTCTTACGTGAAACTACTAAACACGAGATAATTAACCACAAGAAGATCTTTAAATCTTCAAAAGCTAGAGTCTACCAAAGAAACAATTACGCTGATTATATCAGATAGTAACCACGAACTGTGGAACTTTACTGAGAAACATCAAAGAATTACTTCCACTTCCGCTGGAATAACAGATTTTATTACATGTGTTGTTAATATTTTTATTTTAACCTTATATGTGAGTGACCTTGAATCGGCATCTGTAACCCTTATAACATTTTATAAATATTGATTACCTCTATTTAGCTTCGTTCCTTAAACATTATTTTGACTAAAACATATGTACTCTAAATCAATTAGTATAATACATATCTAAAAATACTGTAAAATACACGATACGATACGATGAGATAAATGTACTTAATCTTATAGTTGGTCATAAATATTTTACTACATTTATTACAATAGGATGCATATATCCCATCTTACAATATATGTATTAGTCGCATATACATAGCCATATTTAAATACCTAGCCGATCACAAACAAATTAATAGCAATTCTTAATAGAAGAATTAACTAATTGCATTAAAGTATGTAAATTAATGAATGAATGATATTTACGAATTATACATTATTTTGTTAGCGACGAAGAAATAAGGTGTCGAAAATTGGAATTAAAGGTATCATGTAAAAAAAATTAAATATTGAGATTTGAAGTAATACTCGTCACTAATAAATTATCATATTATCTCGAAGCCCTGGTCTGAGTTTGATTCTTCGATACCATGCTCAAGAACGCGACTTGTAAGTAACTTTACATAATTCCGCCATTTTATTATAAGAATTGACTTCAACATCTCATTCTAATAAGTGTATACTCAAAATACAATAAATGGTAAGTATCGACCACACTTGCGTGATATGACGAAAGCGAAAACAATGAAAGTCTAATGTATCACTGAGATTTGTTAGATAGGACAACAATGTGTATGTGTGTAACAATAACCATATTGAGTATAACATGCCTCTACATGTACTAAGATTAATTATGAATATAATTTAAAAAATTGAGTTTAAGAAAACATTGTTAAAAAAAATTGTTTGAATTTCTATCCAATTAGAATTCGGATACGTGGATACGTCTAGATGGTATCGCGTTATACAATTGATGTTATATATTCGTATTTTATAGGCCAGCTAATTTGCTGACTGACTAGCCTAGATACACTGTATCTGTCGTCTTTTTTTGAGGTGCCGTTGAGTTCATACATACGGAAAAAAAATATCAGAAATAGCTTAATGCAACATTGCACTAGTATAAATAAGCCAGGGTATCGCGGGGGCATTGCGTCTCGTTGCTAAACGCGTGGTCATTCGGCCGTTGAAGACGCATCGCCCATTGCCCGTGTGCGGTCAGTTCTACCACAGACGCTAGTAGTGAAACATTGTTGTCTTGTGATGTTGATTTTTATAAATAGTCATTCAATTTTATCGGTACTGACTGTGTGCATATAACATCACGTTTCTCTATTAGTGTTGTGTTATTATGAAAGTGAGTTATGCACAATGAAAGTTACTTGGATGTTTATTAGTTCATTATTTAAATTTATGTTATAGGTATATATATTGGTATTTTGGTGGTAATATTTTGGTAAGTTTTTAGCGTTAAGACTTTTATAAACATAAAATTAATAACTAAAATTACTTACGAAATACATTGAAGTCTTTGCGTCTAACCAACTTGGCTGATTTGATTGTATCGCTTATTTAAACTGGACATCTTATATATATGTTTATATCTTTAGAGAAACCGGATATGAATCCGTAATATGTGAAGAATATGTAATAAGTCCTTTATGTATGTACTAAAACATGTCATTTACTTAAAAATGATTTAAAATGTTCCCTAATCAAACATAATACTATTTGTTAATTTAAAACTTACTTTAATCTCAATTATTAAGAGTAAACCTAATATACATATATTACCATCATGATAACCTACAATTATGCGACTACTGGGTTTGGAACACTTCAAACATTTAGTTGATATAAAAACAATCCACTATGATGGCCAAGTGTGGCCTGGTAGACCTGTGAGATAATTGTGGACAGTTTCCATTTTTCTTTACCAAATGCTTTACCGATTTTCTTCACCATAATAATAAATTTTTAATATACACATGATTGGAAAAGATGCGTGTCATGCGGGTGACCGACGTTCAAACCACGGGCTATCGTTGTTTTAACGTGATGGCTATATGCGTTGAATACATTTTCAACTTATAAATAAAATAATTTTTTTCCGTCACGGTTTTCGCACTTGTAGGTCAAGTGTTTTACGTAGTTTACGCGGCCAATCTCCACCTATGAAATGGCCGAACAATATGTTTATTATAAGTCATACGTGTTGCATTACCTGGATATATTCATACAGTATCTTTAACTTGAACGCCTAGAAAATATATTATAATTAATCGAAATACAGACTAAAAATAAATTTAAAATATAAATTATATTTTTGTCATATTTTGTTCATTACATTCAAGAAATGTAGTATTATGACTTAAATTTATATAGCGGTTAGTAAGATTAGTACCTGGTATATAAATTTAAATATATAAGGACCAGTTCACAGAAACATTTGACGGGAATTACGAAATTATTCGTTGAAATATTTGGATCATTAAATTATTGTCGATCCTATGATAAGTATCTGGTCTCTACAAAATACCAAATGAATCTTTGGCGTGTTGTCGGCATAGACAAATAGTTAGTCTAGCAGATGGTTTTAACGATAATAGTGCTTTCTGGTTCCAGGTTAGAAGAGCTACAAATAAGTGACAACGAGCTGAAGTCCTTGGGGTGTGCGCCGGGCCTCCCCCGTCTGACGATCATCGGAGCGGCCCGCAATATGATCGCCAATTTCGGAGTAACTTAATACTTAATACAATTTG
>DWPT01000661.1:0-22399 GCA_018251895.1 Agathymus mariae mariae
TACAAGAAAATTAGATATTTACTAATTCAGAAATCTAGTACAAAACATATACAGATTTTTCAATATTAATTATATATAAAAGTAGAAGAAGTTTTGAAATATAAATATCTAGTTGAATGTTGTCACGAGATTTTTAAACATATAATTATTCAGAATACTTAGAGATTTTAATACATAATACAGAAATATTCTGAGTTTTTATGAAAGTATTTGAAATAACTCTAACAATATGTATTAGTAAAAACAGAAAAAAAAAAACAACTAAAAGTGCAAGTCTGAAACGGTTTCCGAGTTAAATATAAATGAAGAAATGCACATCCAATAGTGAATAGAGTAAATCATTATAATGACAGATGGAATTATACTGGTAATGTATAAAAAAATACTTCATTTTAAAGGGAAATATTAACCTTAATCACAAAAAAAGAGTACAGTTGTGTGGTTGAATGTATTAAGATACTATAGCTCCAGTATTTTTTATATTGCGAATTGTGAATAATAATAGTAAAACTGGTCAGAATTCCTAAAAGTTGGAAGGTTGGTTGATTGGTAAACTATTATTTTATGAATATAGCAGCAGCAAATTAGATATGCAGTCCACCTGAGGTTGTGTGGCCACTGCAGCTCAAGAGCTACACTTACAACTCACAACCTTCACATTACTAAACTCGAGTCTTTCCTTAGGATGAGGGTTTAGGTCCGCCACGATGGTGAAATGCGAGTTAGTACTTTTAAACTCTTTCACTTTTCAAAAAGTATATAATAAAATATATAATTTTTAATTCATATCGAAAACAAACATTTATTTGTTTACTCGTATTTAAGTTTTTAGATTTATTGAGTTCTTGGTATATTTAGATAGAACTGTGGATAATCGTATTCAATAAAATATCGCTCTGTAATTCTATAATTCTACAAATTAAACTCATATCACCTATTAGGGCCAAATTAATGTTAATAATAAATATTATAATATTATTGCCGTGACATCAGCTTTATTTGTGATTTACAGATATACATAGTTGGTTAAAGGTGTTCATCAATTAGAGAAGCCACTTGATAACAGGAGCACGGGGTGGCCTCCTCGTATGTAAATTCCATATCAATGAAAAAAACTGTTCGTGTCTTCCTCATGGCTTGGACGTTAATCTCCCACACGGGAGCACAAGTTCGAATTCTGTACGGAGTTTTAAAGTTTCAAATTATAAATTCTTCCTTTGTTATGACTTTGGGAGTTTTTTATAATTTTCTTGTAGATTGTGACATCTGACAGTTCCATGGACTGGAGCCTTTACCGTTCAAATTATTGGAAAGGGCCCGAGTTCAGCAGTGGTACGGTCATGGGGTGTCATAATGATTGTTGAATGGTGAGTGTTGTTAATAACACACACTATACATAAACGACACAACTAAGTCACTTAAACAGAAAAAGGATGTGTTGCGTGACAAATTCATGCATGGACGTCATGAGTGTTATTTATCAGCTATTGAATGTAATCAGTAGATATGTAATGTTGCAAACATCATACTTTTAGGCAACATTTACCATAAAACGGCAGACGTGCATCGAAGATTAACTTAAGCTTATGATCATACCAGGTACACACAGTCTTGCTCCCGGAAGGAAAACTGAAAACCACTCAGAGAATATTATTATTAACCTAGATATTAACTGCGGTTAGAATGCGGGTACCAGTAGGTACCCGTTAACGGTCAGGTGACGGAGAGTGTGCGTTGCCTATGCGTGAGAAGACTCGTGCGTGCTGAATACAATAGAGAGTGAAGTAAAAATACCAACATACAAACGGCTTCATGCGATTACAAGACGAAAGGCAAACAGAGGGGTAAAGTAGAAGACGCGAGCAACATCGATGCACATACAGTATTGACATCGGACGAGACCGCATTACAGAAGGGAACGGAGGAGCGAGCGACTTACGAGGATCCCTCCGAGCTAGATATGGACACGAGGCTGGTGGAGCACACCTCGTTCGAGCGCTGGAACGAGGTGACGGTGGCGGCGGGCCCGGAGCGCTTGCGGAGCTTGCTGCCCCAACCCTCTACGCGACACACACGTGTCGTCAGCGGCGGAATGACGGCGTAGCAGTGCTAGCATATATCTACGCGGCGTAGCACCACTACGCCACCACTCTGTCGCTCACGAAACACATTTACAGTACCCGAAATTAGTTAACCAATTAAATAGTTTATCAATCATTTAATTTGAAATTTTAAAAATAATGTCATAAATAGGAACGCGCGTTTTCTTATATGTTAGTATCTAACCTATTTCACGAAACTTACTATACTTCTGGCATGCTAAATGTTCATACCTATGATATTATGTATTAAAACCTTTTAAATAAAACGATACATGTCCAGAACAACATTTACCAACAAGCCTTAAGAAAGCTCTAGCTGCTCTTACACATACAAGCAACATTGAACACAATAATTATCTGGGTGCTCGTTGCATGCTGTTATACATTTTAATTGGAAGTATCAGTTGGTATGTTGATGAGCAAGAGGAGGGTCGCGACTGTCGCGAGGATCTGCCGCCCTACTGCCGCACTATTGTGTTAATGTCGCCGGTCGCGAACCTGTCCTCGTCGTTCTCACTGGAGGCAGAGGAGGCGCGCGACACGCCAGCCCCCCCGCGCAATTCGCCCGGTACCACTTCCTCGCTGCGTTGTACCGTAAACGAATTTTTTCCACGTTTACCGAACCCTAACCTTCTTTTTCGCCCTGTCGATCATTTTACAATACACTTACACGTTAATAATATATTTACAAAATAACGCAAATAGTGCTAGTTTCTTTGCAATTTTAAGATCGTGAGCATGATGAATAAGTTTATAGGAAATCATACCTGTGGCTGACAGTTGGGACGTTGAATTGCTTTTCTTGCCCATGCCAGGACCGAAGAAATCTCTCGGTTCAGCCTTCAGCAAGGTGTCATCTTGCGAAGGTTCGGGCTCACTGACCCCACCCAAAGCCGTATCGCTGAGACTGCCGTCTTTATGAGAAATATACATTAATTCTTTGATATTCATAGTCTCACGACTGATTAGTCGTTGTAGTGATAAGCTATCGTGTACCTGCTTTTTCATCCGGTGGAACATCGGCGTTACTGAGACTCCGGGTGAACTGCCCCCGGCGAGATTCGCGTCGCTCCAGAGTTTGTTGTTGGTTGTTGTTGCGACCGTTCTCGCGTCCTCCATAGTCATTACTAAGTTTTCGTTCGGAGTCCGATGTAGATTTTCGTGGTAGTTGTTCGTCAGGATGTTGATTTTCATGATTGAGATTAGCGTCATCGAGCAGTGTGTCGGGATCGAGCGCACGACGGGACGAGTCAGGTTGCGAGGGAGAGACATCAATAGAATTAGCAGTGAAACTATATTTTCTATCCGAACTACACTTTGAACCTAAAGAATGTGATCGAACTCGAGCATTTTTAATGATGGGTTGTAAAGGTCGTTTAGATGACATATCTATATTAGAAGGAGAAGCAAGGCATTCGAGGGTATATTCTTGGAATGTTGGAATATCTTTAATGCTTACTATGTGACCCTGTCTTCTAACAGAACTACTTGGAACGTTTCCCTTATGGAAAACATCATCGTCTTCTATTGGAGAATAACAAATTTCGAACAAACTTTTTGAGAACGTCAAGGAGTCCGAATGTCGTCTTACAACGCTTTCTGTACTCTTAGATTTAGCAAGATGTCTATTATTATTTTCAACTGTGTGATTTCCTTCATGTCTGTAGCTTTTACTAGTAGTTTGTGCTAAACCTAACGGATTAGTGTTACATTTTATTGTATGAATTCTTTTAAAATTATGTTCCAAATAATGATCGCCATTATAACTACCGAAATATGGCCTAGAGTCATAATCAGCACAAGTTCCAACACGACTTTGATTAATGGCATCTATAGCATGAAGACTGTTTTGATCTAGATGTTTATCTAAACTAACGTGTATTGTCGTTTCTGCTACACTCCCATCGCTCTCGTAGCCATGGTACTGAGGTTCAAGGGGAGGCTCTTGGATTATATTTAAATTGCCTTCCATACAATTAGAATTCTTCTGATTATTTGTATAATCTAAACCGTTCAATGTCACATTATTGAAGTGGTCTATTGTAGGTAACATTCTGCGCTTGATTTCTGTGTCGTGTGAGACATGGCTATATTGATATGGATTGGGAAGACGACGAGTGCTTCTGTCGGCGTAAACATTGTACTGTGGAGAACATTCGGAGCAGCCTTCGGTTAGACCGTTTATGAGACAATATGAACATTCCCTACCGTAATGGTTAGAGGAAGAATGGCTATGGGATATGGTTCGTTGGTATTTGCGCGGGGCGCGGACGTTGTGCAAGGGATTTGTGGCGGGGTGCAAGTCACAACGTGACCGAGTACGACGCCAGGCGCCTCGCTCCCCACAAGCTACTACTACGGAGGCGTATGGCAATAGTCGTCGAGTTTTACGGTCATGTCGGCAATGAACGTCGGATACAGGATTAGCGTCATCAAACGTATAAGATGCGGTGGTTGAATAAGGGAGTTGTTCCCCGCTGTAAAATCATTGCGTTCAAAATTAACTTCATTATCGAAATTTTATATGTTAATCTGCATAATGAATTAAATTGTAGATACAATAAGTACAAGTTCATTGAGTAATAAGGAAGCCAATTACTCCAAGGTTGGAATAGATAAGTAAAACCATACATACACATCGACAAACATAATTGAAACAACCAGTTTGATGCTTGTAAGTAGAAACAGCACTCACAGAAGTTTATAAACATAATATAGCACTTTATTAATAGATCACAACCTCATTTAACGTTTGTCATTCAAATAAATCATTTAATCGTGCAGGTATTCAGTAAAATACACTTATGCACGTAATTTTTTGCTTCTATTGCGGTTTCAAAAAGGTGCTTTAACATCGAGGAGAAGAAACGGCGAACAAAACTCCTCAGCACATCTTTTAAACAAAAAATGGTAATTACAAAAGTTTAAGCCTGTGCGGAACTGGTTTCGACGCTATTATTTCCAGGCGTCCTTGTCATTAATATATTCGTCTATATATCCATCATAAGAGTATTATCATTTTTAAATTGCGACTTAGTTGCTATTTGTCGACATAAGACAAATGCATAAAACATTATTTCCTAATTAAAAGTTGTAAAATAAATTCATCGGGCCAGGCCAGCTTCTTCATAACCGCTATAATAATTGAAATACTCGTACGTATGTAGGTACTCTCGGATGCGATTCGCTGAGGAATTAAATGGTTAAGAAGGTATACCTGAGCATCCTAGTAGGTCTCGGGCGTTCGGACTGAGTGCTGAAAGCGCTCGAGGTGACTGAAGCCACGGACTCGAGATCGGAGTCCGCGGCAGTGGCGTCAGGTGACAGCCGGCGGCGCGGCGCCCAACTACCGCCGCGCGCTGCCAGTTCGGAGTCCGAAAGACCCGCGTAGTGCCTTTCCCATCCTGCTGCCCCTTGGACTTTTAGCTATAGCACTTATATTACTGATTGTTTTTATATCCTACAGTTCATAGCACTTCCTCACTATAAGTACTTATAGTGGTCTATTAAAATTATATTTCTAGAACTTGCGTAATTTCGGTAAGGCAGTCAAGTAATACAAAATAATATTATAATAACATATAAAATTAAGTGCAAACATTATGAATAATTTTACAACGCGTTTTCGCTTAAAGTTACGCCTAGAAAGGCGTTAAAGGTCTGGGAAAGCGTCTTACCAAACAATCCTCGTATAACGTCTCCAATTGCCGATTTTATGAAAGAGTTTGTTAGGTTCTGTGGTCTATGGTCACTTCCTATTTTCATATTTTATCGATATTTTTTCTAATGACTAACTTAATTCTTATGAAATAAGTTTTAGTCCGTGACTAACTTTAAAGCTGTTGTAACTTAATTTGGGATAAATTTGAAAATTGCCAGTAAAGTCTTTTATTTATTTTTTTGCTTTAAATTATTTTAACTAATTAATATTGTTTTTCAACTTTATATTATCAAATAATTATCAAAAGTACGTATTATTTCGGTAACATGGATTTGGGTGCTCAATATTAGGCAATAAAGGTAATCAACTCATAGTCATTAACGATATTGATTGTAAATTAGTTGTGTCCAGTTTAATCTTCTCACAAAAGTAAAACACTTTTAAAATATATATATTAATTAATCGAATTGTATCAACATAAGTACTTCATCAAAATAATTTAATTGTATTTTATAAGTCGTATTGTCATTTGAATTAACACATTTATTTATTTAAGAAGTGATTTGTAATGAAGTCCCTTCACTGAAACGCGAAGATGTTACTAATTGGAGTGGTGCTACAATAATAAGTACTACAGGCTCATAAGTATGCTTACGTAAATAAAATTTATCAAGCTGGATGTATCAACGAATATACACTTACTTAATTCACCTAAACCTAGATATTGATAAATTTTAATTATCTTTTATTCTTAAAAACGTTATTCATTTAGGATTAACACTAACAAACTATTTCATTGAAGCGGTATTTAATACAAGCATTTTGTAAATTGCAATCTGTCTGGTTGTCATAAAAAAAATATATGAAACTAGTTTTTTTTAATGGCTAGTACCCGCAGTACCCATGATACGTCATTCGCTGATATTTCACCTAATTGCAAGGATATTAGTCACAGCTTAACCGTTTACGAGTACAGCTGAGGCCACAATCAATGCAACTTTGTCAATACTGGCGTACAATGAATGTATCGCGAATGCACTTATACTGAGTATAATACAAGATTATTTGAACATAAGATTGCAAATTACACATTACCTATTTTCTATCTTTTACTAATCAAGCTGGCAAGGGCCCGGCAGATGAGTTTTTGGTTTCTTTAGTATCGAGGAAACAGACAAAGCATAGTTACATGGCCAAGTATTTGAAGCGTTTGAGATCGGCAATTCAAAACATCATGTTTAAGTGTCAGTATGTAATATAGTTATCCCCCCTATAACACGGTACTCTTATCGCATTTTCATATTACGCGATTTCAATTCCCCGTATAACACGGGCATTCCCCCATATAACGCGGGGATTTTCCACATTATATTTCTGTACTGTAAAACTTCATTTCGTTCATAATATAGGTTTTTCTTAATATTAGATTTAAACTGCCTTTAGCGAGAAAAACGTGAATAATTTATACGTAACGCGTTATGCGGGGTCGTAAAAACGCGTTATACGGGAATACTCCTACAATGCGTTTTCCTATAACGCGGAACCAATCTACCGTATTATAGGGGGGATTACTACTCTATTTATACACCAATTTCATGTTAGAGATTTGCCAAAGATTAAATAAGGTTACTGAACCAATATTGTGCCTCAGATGGTGTATTTATATTTTCCAATTGTACTAAATCCTTGGATTTTTATGTTCGGTGTAATTGCGATATAATGGTAAATTTGAAAAATAAACTTAGTTATTTGAGACGTATATACTCCTAGTGTAAGTTCAAGAACATTAAGAGAGTTCTGAACGGAAATAGTTCTTTGTTTGGGATAAAATATGTGATTAGTATGTGTGTTTTTAAATGAACCATTTTCGAACCTATCCAAAGACCTCCGAATTATAAAAGGGATATATACATTAGGACTGCTTCCTTCTTTCTCACTTTAGAGATTGTCGCAACAAGAACTGTAAACCCGCAAATAGCTAGATTGAAATTATTGTTAGATAAATGTTTCTGAGTCGGTAGCTAGTGGAGGTGGGTGTATAGACCTTGCGGCGTGCTGCGGTAGGTGAGTGTGGCGCCAATGTGATGCGGGGCGATCCACTTACGTTCCTCAAGGTCTGCCGACACCTGCGCCCGCACCGCTCGTTGGTTACTCTGTAGACCATAGTTCAATCCTTAGACAATAATAATATCTGTTCTTGTACTACGTGATTCGGTGACTATAATTTGACTAGGAGTCGCTGAGTGCTAGTATATATAGATTTAAATATAGCTACATATCTTTATTTAAATATCACCGTTATTTCAACTGAAGTTTGTTTTAATTATTAGAAACAGACTAATAGTTTATATAAACAGACAATACTAATCAATAAATGCTGCTTAATTGAACAAAATAGAAGATGTATTATTTATTGTATGTATAATTCCATCATTACCATATTTATGTACTTAATATGTGATAATTATTATTAAAAATATATGTACGCCGGGAGAGTTAAGAATACCAGCTCATATAATTGGAAAATTATCTTGAAGGTTTTAATGTTCTTCCAACAAAAACAAGTAGTGTAGTACTGTAGTGGGTGTCGGTGTTACCTGATGCGGTATTTGTGGGAGCTGTCGTTTCTTCGGGCTGGTGGTGGGTGTCGCGGTGGCGGAGCGCGACTGGAATCGCGGCGCGTACGCATGCGTCGGCAGCCGTGCACCCTCGCCGTTCCCTCGCTCCGAACCCACTGGCATCGTACACACGTGTGTAAACTTACACGCATTTGAGTGACTGATGTCTCTCTTTGAACTCCGTTAGACTCGATGACCAACTCAGACAATATCGACAATCATGCTGGTAAGACGTTACAGACAAAATTATAACAGTTGATCGAGCATGAGTCGTGAAGAGTAAGACTGAATGTAATCATTGTAAACGTACAAAAAATATAAACACTTACGAGGGTCGCTTTACAGATAGAAATTAGATAACAGATTTGAAAGGTCATGCAATCATAAGAATTTGTGATATAGACGATAAAACATCGCGCGACGCGCCCACGATTGAAATTAAGAAAGTCGTCGACGGTGTCGCGGGAGCGTCGCGCTATCGTAAGTAAAGTGAAGAGCGTGCTCGTTTTGGGTGGAGTAGGAAGAGGTTAGCGGTAAATGCGTGAAACAAAATTCAAGGAGGAAGTCAAAACAGTAAGTGGCAGTAAAGTGGTGATGAGCGACGCGGCGAGAAACGTGCGTGTCTCGGCGACAGTGTTCCGTGCGGGGTCGGGGCCCGCTGATCGACCTCCACGGACATACGGAAGATATTTAATGATTTATGAAATTTTACACATATTATCGTAACACCATGTAAACGGACCTCTTGTTAACGAACTAACTTTTGAAAACCAAGTCAAAATTTAAGTATTTAGTAGTCACTATAGAGAAATTCCTGCTTACTAAATTAACGATGATTATATAATAATCTACTCTCATCGATAAAATCTTTAACCGAGTGGACGAAAGTTAAAACGATGACGCATTAAAGACTCGCAGACCCTTCGGTTGAGTTTCGTTAACAACAGGTCCTTGAACAAACGCTACCAATGAAAAACATGTACAATCTGTTTAGTTTATTTCATCAAATTAGAGATAAACTGTTGCGATTTGGCGGTCATTTTTAAAATTGTATTACTCTAAACGCGCAAGCTCACGAAATAGTTTATAGCTAATTTGCGTCGGTAAGTTCCAAATGAGATATAACCGCCTTACGATCACCGTGAGATCGCACAAGAGGTTTATAAGTAATTTGGGGCGACCGCTGTCAGTTTGTTCGTGGGACCTGTGTAGCGCCAACCCTCGCGGTCGGCGGGCGGAGAGAGCGAGCGACGCGGCGACTTGCTGCGAGCGCCCGCCGCAGACTGCGACCGCGCCACGCTGTACCCGCCCTGCGCAAACCACATCCACTCTTATAAAACTCTTGCCAAATTTAGTGCGTGAAAATAAACAATCCAATATTAATACACCCGAAATCGTAGGTTATGGATGAAAAATTCTAATGATGGGCGTAAACTCAGCATTATAATACTTTACAAAGCAGCGAGATTAAAACGTCCGGCAGCGTCGACACTAAGTATCGTGTCGACGATCGTTTGAATAACGTTAATGCTGGATATCGTATAGGTTTTCACTTCGATGTTTGAGCAAAGCGAATTCTCCATTAATCTGCATTAATGAATTATCACAATGAATCGTTCATAGTATACGAAATTTTATTATTGTTTAGGAATATGAAATAAATGCATTATGAGCTTCATTAAGTCGGATCATCATATTATCAATTTTTATTTCAACGGCTAATATTTCATAGAAATAATTTTGTACTTAGAATTAATATATTCACATAATTAACCATAGACGTCGTTTATTCTGTGAAACTCTTACTCTTTCTCTGGCCATGCCCGCGTTTCGCACTCGTCCAGCTGGAGATATGTCTCTTCGACTGCACCGAGTCCCGTCCATCTTTATTAAACAAACACGATCCTTTGGATATTGGTGAAAATTGTAACTTGTAATTGAGGAAAAACATATATATTATATACTCATGTAAATACATGTACTATTCCCTAACCCTAACCGTTATAATGGTACAATTACTTAATAAAAATCTTATGATTAGGCAGATTAGGATTTATTAATCTCATTTATATATATATATATATGCTTACATATTATTTTATTTATGTATATGTAAGTACACTGTGTGACATATAGAACTTATTTTTTTCATTCCACTTAAGATTACTATAGATTTCAGTTATTTTATTTTGTTAGATATTTTTAGAAAATTTTGTTATAGGTAGACTTTGTTTTCGATAAAGAAGTCAAAATATGCATTTTTTTCTAATTTTTCTCCGTTTGTCTTATACTTAACCCCGGAACAGATTTGGATAATACTTGGAATTTTTGTACTGTATATTATCTGTCATAATGGTCATATTTATATCATATAAATTGATCTATTTCCGCGGGGTAAAATATAAAAGTTGATATGGACGTACTATTAAAATAGCTATGGCTATATACAATTTTGACTACCCGGCTGCAGGTAATTAAGGTGATTTTAATAAATAAAAATGTGAAAACCCGTTCCTAAAACAGAGCAGGTGCTATTTCTAAACGCCAGGCGTACAGGTAGGGGGATTACTAGTAAAGAATAACTAAAATGTTGACAATACTCTAGGCAGTCTTCATACTGATGACAGACGAGATACGAAAAAGTTTACGTTAACAATACCAATTACAAGACATCGTTGTCATGTCATAGTCATGTCCTATACAAGTTCTCTAGTGTCTTACACACTGTCTTAACTTACAATCTTTTGAAGATAGTAAATCAAGACACAAAAGCAAGAGAGAAAGAAAATTCTTTTAATGTCTCTTCAATACCGTCAGCAATTTTTCTATCTAGACATAGATATTGAGATTTCGGGTATGGGGTAAAAGTGCCGGTATTGACGTACTCACTCAGTATATAAATATATATATTTTATTACAATAAATACTACATGCAGTATACACGCTTGCAACGTGATAAACATATATTTTTGTATATTATAAACGTTTTTTATCGCACAAAATCAATTATTATGACACCTATGCAAATTGTCCGTTGTTATAAAATATTAAGTTCAAAATAATTCTGTTTTTATTATAAGTACAGCACGTTTATCAATGAGAGGAAAATTTTCATCTCGCTGTATTCAATGCAATAAATTTCATTTAAAAATTTATGGAGAGGCTTGAATTGTAATTTTTTTGAGAAAACTAAATTTGAAAAATGTTTTTCTTGTACAATTGATAAAAAAACGAATTATGAAATATCCAACAAAATACCCCGAACAATAGGTGTGAGTGTTTTTAATTGCAACTGAACGGCGTAAAATTTTGCAATGTCGTGTTCTGGTATGAAAATATTTCGGCTTATAGTAACTTGTTCAGATTCAAATATAAAAATAAGGAAAGTAGTCTACTTAAGTTAAAATATAGTATATTTGTAGAATATGTGTATGTTTCTTTTGGAAAATGGTCCCCATAACGTTTCATGTTCTTGCTAGTGTTCTTGCTAGAAACACAAATGTGATTGTTCTCCCACATGCAATGCAGTCCAAACAACGAATAGTCCAAGTGAATCTGATTAACTGTTGTTTTGGGCATTGCGTTTCATTAACCACTTAAAAAGTACTTTTATTACATTTGCTACTTCTTATTTCATCAATTCATAAAACATGTATGGCTTCATCTGTTACATGCAAATTAGAGAGATTATTTATCCGAATGCTATTTTATTTGATTGTAGAATTGTATGGAATATTTGAATTTTACAGACAATTACAACCCGCTGACATGACGTGGTTCAAATGAATCAATAGACATACCTCATGTGGAGGCGGAGGGCTAGAGCTCGAAGCGAGACTAGAGAGGGAGTGGTGTCGACGCAATTCGCTCTCACTCGGCGACTCAGAGTCTGATAGTCTAGAGGTTGATGTTGACGGCGGCGACAAACGATCACCGTCGCCTTCTTCGTCGCGATACCGCTAAATCATGACAGAATACTTTGAAAACTTTTATACCGTTTTATATCGAAGACTGATTTATGTGTATTATACAAAAATAAACAATAGGAAATAAACCATATAGAACAATGGCCCTCGTACACAAACCACTCAAACTAACTGTAATAAATTTTGAGTGAAATCTGAGTAAATGGATATTGAGTTTATTATAAATTAATAGCACCTACAATAATAAAAAGTTTAATTAATGCCAGCTTACATACAATTTGTATTTGGACCTAATTCTCCGACATAAAGCATAATTTCAAAATACGAAATACTTACGCTAAAACTAGTAGAATCTTCGTGAGGTTGCAACATATACCAATTAGGCTCATGATTCATTACAACGGTATCGAGATCCAAAAGCACTTCACCGAGAAAATCATTGGGACCATATCGAGTTAAATCCCATACCGTGACCTAAAAGACAGACAAGTTTAAAACTTATTCTTTTCGTTACCGAAATTTAAAATGATATCTGAAAATCAACGAAGACTGAATATACGCGTACGTGTACTAACTATAGTTTAATAAAACATATGTTGAAAGTGGAACTCAGAAATGCTGAGAATTAAAGTTCAACGCCTGTGATGTATGCAATAAAATTAATTACAATAATCAAATTTGTATAAGTCAATTCAAACCAACCTCTAGTGTTCTCTTCTTGATATCTGCTATCCGGATACCACAGTACACGAAAGTTTGGTTCCACCTGGGCTCTAACGTGTTCGCTAAGGTTTTTGTTCGCCGTTTGCTCTTTTCGCTCTTGTCAGGTAAGAGGAAAATCTTCGCATAAGGACACCGAGGGGAGCCATCGATTCGTGAACTCAAACCACAGGCCGATACGACTGTCACGAGCAGTTGAAGTGCAGGAATGTCGAAGTATATTTTTAACTGCATTGAAAGATTTTTGAATTTTTGAATTCCAATTAGTAAAAATAAATTATAGCAATTAATTAAGGACATTGGAAACAATATGTAGCTAAAAGCCAGTTCTCAATTAAACATAAACAGCAAATAATTTGTAAGCCGTATGTTACTCTTATTTAAAATGCCTGTTATTTGTATAAATAATAGTTGTGTAATGTTTATTTCTAGAACGCTACGCGCTAATAGAATGCGTGGGACGTTTGCATATTTATAATAGGTTATTTATAATCCACAGTTTATGCATTTATGCCGGCATCTTGAGAAAAATCAATGGGAGGTAAGTAGTCGTGAATGTTGTTGCACTATTGTTTATTCACTGTGTTATTTTGAATATCACATAATAATGAAGCCCAAATCTATTACATTCCTAAATAATAAATGGACCAAATAACTTCCAAATCAATAGTCAAGAAATAATCATAAGCTCAATCAGATCACACGACAGGTGATCGAATTCATTAAACATTTATATTAAATCTGTTTTAAAAATTGCAGTGGAGTCAGTACTAATAACAGACAGAAAGTTGGAATAGAACGTATTCCATCGGACCTGTATTCGTCCGGCGACCCCTGCGTTGTAATGACCGTGTCGGCCGGTGCGACGCCGCGAGTGCACGTCCGGCGAGCCGGGTGACGTCACCAACACGCTGGGCTTCTCGCATCCGCCCATTATCTCCGTGTACACCTCTGCACAGAGTGCGCTCGTTCAACATATCGTCACTTAAGTTCTAATATCGCGCAATTCAAACCATATTGTTATGAGCTACATTTCACATTAGATAACACTTTTAGAGGCATTGTTTGACTTTATTAGAAAACTCTAAGAATATAGAGTTATTTTTATGATTTATTATTCACAGGGATAACTAATACTATAGGTGTATATATTAAAAAGAGAAGAATTTTGGCCCCTAGCTCTACCGAAAGTCGACCATTAGGCTACCGCGGTTTTAACTTAAGTGACGAAATGCAACTAAGAAAAGCTATCTATTATAATCGTGAAGACATACGACATAAAAATCAACAAATTATTTATTAATTATTACATTATTTAAAGGTGCTTTAAAATGCAGCGAAACGGAATTGAATGAAATTGTCTATCAGCCATGAAAATTGGATTATTAATTTGTGAGTGTACAGTAAAAACAACTGTTAATATCCTGCAATTTAATATGTAAAATTAAATTTAAAAATGTGTGACGCTTTAATGGATAGTATTATCGCGGATATAACATGGTCTAATATATTTATTTATACAGTATAAAAGGTGTATTGCCTTGAATGATACACTAACGAGCACAAGCAAGCAAAATTATAATGTATTAAGTACAAGTGTGTTATTAGTTACGGCAATATTCTCAATCAGGTAATTATTATTCTCAATGCAGCATGACCTCTCAATGCTTGACTGCACTCATAACTTCTAAACTTCGATATTACCATGAAGTAACATGACCTTTACTTTGGTTCGATTTATTCATAATCATCTTTAACATTATTCAATCTATTGCAATATCATCAATTTATCGAAAATGGTGTTATGTCTTACCAAATTAATAATAATGTAATATGTTTTCAACTGCACGGATCATATCATTACCAGTAATTAGATCACCACTAAGCAGGTCTAACGGCAGCATTAAGGTTCTTCGGCATCTTTCACTTGCACACACAACAGGCCTACTGTGATCATGGCGAGTTCAAAATAGTTCAATATTATTAAGTCACGTCGACTTTAACGTTTAACAGGTACTTACCGTTCTATGTACACATAACCATGACACCACATACGCTAAAGTCATCTGTACGACTCATGTGCAACGCTATGAGGTGACTATACTCGTATGTAACATTAAAAATAATGATTATTTAACTTTGTTAACGAGATGCTTCATGGTCAGTATAGTTCCGATATCTTACAGTACCAATTTCCTTGCTGAAAATATTTAAATAAAGTACACAGTAACATAAAGCAGCCAAACCGTACATGAACAACATGACACACTCGAGTTGGGAAATGATCGTAACGTTATGTAAAAGAAATAAAAAACACTTAGGTAGTTGTTTAAAAACATATATGTAGGTAATTTAATTCACTTATAAACACATGGTTTTATGTACATTGGTTACAGTATAACTAAACAAACAATAAAAATAAAAATGTACAATATAAATGACTCCAATAAATCTAAAACTTTAAACATTATATTTGACATGTTTAAATGATACTGTCATCTCGATTGTTAGTAGAATTCGTTAAAAAATAACATTATTTAATACACTTGTTATGTTTAATGATTGCATGCACTTCCAAAAATGCTAGTAACTGTTAAAACCAAATAGTTTGAAACAATTAAGGACGTTGGCTGACTTTTAGGGACGTACCTTTGTGTGTCCTCCAGGGTTGTGCCGGCGAACGGGTTGCGGCGAGTGGTCTCGACACCACCAGCTCCACGTGGGAATCATGTTTGCTGCTCGCGATTACTGCTTGGACCTCTTCATTACTACGGCCCTGAAGGTGCATTCCGTTCCATTGTAGTACCTCGTCACCTGGTTGATATTTGACATATTGGAACCGTTTTTGAATAGTCTGAATGAAAAAACAATTGCCCTTCCAGTTTTAGGGCAACTGTAAGACATTCCTGATTAGGTATGACTAATGTCTTCCGTACAAGTATTTCATACGCATTTTGTTTCCTTTAATTATATTGTGTATACAAAAAAAATGAATAAAATGAAATAAATTTTTGTCCAATATATATTATTGTCCATAACTCTAATCCATAACAACGAAGAAAAACAATTGTGATAGTGTTACCATCGACGGCTTAGTAGATCCATCAATTGTTAGCCAGTGCAGAATGATTATTTATTGCGTAAACATTTTCAAATTTAAAGTGACATGCTCACCTATCCTTACTTGTCCTTCGAGATCAGCTATGGAGCCCTTTTTGACTTTCTCAACTATCGCTCCACGCGTTCCGTCTGGAAGAAGCTTGCCGCCTACGATCTTCAAGCCAAGTATCGCTGCCGAGGAGTGCGTGTTGCCTTCCACCACGGCCTTGCGTAGCACCATCTGACCAATCATGCGAGTACCGTCCGCAGACGCTTGCCAACTCAGCGGGAACTGTTAGGTTACCAACACTATCATTAAAATCTTTAAGTTATTCATTTATTTTAAATTATTCTTACAAATGCAAGGTAATGTTGATTTAGTGCGTGTCGCCAAACACCAAGGTGCACATTCAACAGAAGACAAACTGGATGCATGCCCGCAGATGCACATGCTGCAGCCAAACACAATAACTGTACAGCAGATGAGTACTCTAATGTTTTTAGATAAATTGCTTTTCAACGACTTCTTAGATAGACCACACGACAACCTTTAATGAGAAAATTGTAGAATATTAAAATTTACATTTTAAAGGATATAATAGTCAGGTAATGAAGATAGTGTGCTTTATTATCAGCTATAATTGAGTTTATGCAAAATATTAGGACAGTGCCATGAAAATAGATCATAAATATCATTATGTACCTTAGGGCAATCGCCCCTGTTCGAGTCTTCGCTGGATGTAAAAGTACTAGAAGTATCAATGCCCGAATCTTTAGTGGCTGAGTCCTGACTGGTCTGCCTTTCGGACTCCCATCGTAAGGAGGCCCAGTCGTGGGGAGCGCCAGACGCGTCGCGACCTCCCCGGGGGAACGTCGCCGCGCCTTCGTGGCCGTCAAAGCGAACAGTCTTTTTTCTTCTCTCCGTGAAGCGTCTGTTATCGGCGGAATCTTCCCATAAATAGGCACTCTTATACACGGCGCGATCGGAACGAGGGCCTTCATCGGGTACGTAAGGCCGCAAGTACGAGCCCTCTCCGTCGTCCCGAGCTCGCCACCGGCAGTCGGTGACGGAGTCGAAGCTACGTCCGCCGGCAGGCGTCCTTGTCGTATCGAACGCCCCGCGTGGATCCGCCAAGTAGGTATTAGGCGAATGATTAGTCAAATTGTAATAATTGTTGGCAGCCACACTGGTGCTTCGCAGATGTGGATGCCGAAGAGATGCACACGCGTCAACATGTCCTAAGAATGACATCGGATAAATAGCATACGACTTTACACGCGCCCGGAATACGTGCGACTTGCGCGCCCGAACGCGCCCGGAAGCATTCTCATTTATATTAATCTACCGCCTATCTTTACTCGACACATTTGTTCGATTTACAATTCTGAATTTGAAATGAGAGAAATTAAATCTCCTTAAAGACAAAATAAACCTTTATCCAAGTCAAGAGAATGAAAAATCGCAAGTAAAGCGGTGATAACGCACAAGCGGAAAGAATGTGTTACAACTTATCGGAGTCATACAACGTGAAACAACATTTACAAAAATAATTAAGAACACGTTCACAAATTCTAACAATTGAAATGTCAACAAGTGTTACACTTCTTTTCGCCCAATCATGCGATTCACTTGAACCAAACGTGCAACCAAGTAGTTTTAACGGTTATAAAGTTTAGTTAGTCTTTTGCAATTAACAATTCTGACAGTTTTTCAATTCTTATCTGAATCCTTGACAGATCTCTGAATTCCCAATAAAAATAGATGAGATGTTTTTTAAACCTCAATAACTAATTTAAGTAAAGACTATAACAGATGACTATCAGTATGAGTTTATATGCATCACAAACCTGCGTTGGTTAAATTAAAATATATTAATTGATGAGTTATGTCGCCCTTTCAGAGTAAAAACGGACTTATAATAGATTGTTCCGGAATCATTGTATATATGTAAAGCAACTAAAGATAACGTGGACTGCCTGTTGCTTAATTTTTTGTCTACGAAATAATCATATCCTAATTTGCATTCTAGAAACATGAAGAATTTTAGAAATTTACGATTCTAAAAAAGATTATAAATAAAAATTTATTTATAAAAGTTTTTTTATAGTTATCAAAGATTGTGTAATGAACATTTCAAGTTGACTATGATCTCCAGCATCGCAAATAGTTTGTTGAATTTAAGAATATAATTTTTAATATTTTAATTATTGTAGCAGTTTGGAAAGTCCAAGGGAAGAACCTATGCAAAATTAGCAACTCGAGGCATCGATATATGACCCAATACAATTAAAAACACGGTTAGAGAAAGACAAATATCTTTGGTTTACTTTAGTATAACATTTTAAATTAATTATCACCAAAAAAAGTACTGCTGCACTGTGTTTATATCCTATATATTTTGTTAAATATATCCCAAAGTCTTCAAAGTACCTTACACGTTTGCAGCTAAACCAAATGATTTCTTAACTGGAACGACACTGACCTAACTAAATTTTCACTTCAGTTTCTATAGAATTGATAAGGATCAGAAAAGAATATTAATATTATTATTGATATTATTTGGTTTCTGGTTCAAGTAAATGACGGTAAATACATTTACATTTAGGTAAAATTGTATAAATGTCTAAACACAAATATTGAATGTCCCAATTTGACAGCTTTTTGAGTTTCACAAATTATGATTAAAAAATCTTGCAGCATGTAAATGTACCCACCTACCTAACTTGGTCAAATAAAAACATTGATCAACTAAAATAAATAAAACGAAAAAGTTAGAAATTTTGTCATACAGCCATTATAGTTGGTCGGCGAAAGAAGGAAGTGTTGAAAGTTACGCAAACGACAATCAAACATCTAAATTTAGCATAGTTTACAACGCATAATCGCCCCAAAAATCACGCCCTCTCACCGATAAGAACTTTTTCATTTTCTCGTCTAATATCGCTTGTCGCTGGTTTCTGGTGCCTCCTGGCCTGCTCCTATCTCTATTACCTGCAAACAGTGGGATGGCGAGTGAGCACTCGCCTGTATGCTACACAGTCTGAGGGGTTTGTGCGAAGTGACGCAATGAGGCACTACGCGGCTACCGGGCGCGTGTCGGAAGCACGCGAGGCGCTCGCGGGCTATCAAATGACGCGGTCAAAAATTACTTAAACATGAAAAATAATTAATTATTATTTCCATTATAACAAGTAAGCTGTAACGTTAACGGAATAAAAAAAGTTGGCTTTATCTGCAAAAAGATAGCTGAAATCGATGAATCGGTTAATGTATGCTGTTTTAAAAAATATTTTTGTAATGTACTTACGTTTTTTCATACTACATGAACAAA
Organism: Agathymus mariae mariae; assembly: GCA_018251895.1. Taxonomy (NCBI): domain Eukaryota; kingdom Metazoa; phylum Arthropoda; class Insecta; order Lepidoptera; family Hesperiidae; genus Agathymus; species Agathymus mariae. The sequence goes on from DWPT01000661.1 coordinate 19,459, forward strand.
ACATGATGTAATTGTAAACACAAAATATGTTATGTACCTATGGATAAGTTTAGGTGCTCTACATAATTATTTTCTAAACAATAATTATAACTCTTAATAAACTTAACCCGAATATGCTAGTTATCTACTGCCTTATTACAAAAATACAATACCTCGCACGGAACACCTTAACTTTATCAATGTCATATGCAAAGGACGAATGCGATACAAACGTAAGCGATGAATTATCATAATAACAATAATGTAATAATTTTTAATGCAGCAACGTTTTATCATGGTGTGTGTCGTGTGAGTGTAGGTGTGCTGTTTGTGAAGGTGGTACAAATAAAACTAGCTCGGATGGAAAGGATTGCCACGAACAGGAATCGGTATGGGCGGTGATGGGAGAGCGTGCGTTTTACGTACTCACCGCGATCGCGATACTCGTCGTTCTCATCTGAGACACACTCGGGAACCTCATCGTCCGATGAAGATGAGCGCGGCGGCAGCGGCGGATGGGGCATGTGCGGCATCAGGTGTGTGGTTCCCGACGTGGGCAACCCTGAGTCGTCGTACAAGGTTTTTTGTCTCGGATGTACCAAATTTGGATGTGTTCGAGCTAGTCCTTCATATTCATAACAGTGCGTTTCTTGTTGACTGTACTGCCGACGCAAGGAACTTCCTGATCGTTGCAGTGGGAGATTTTCTTTCTCAGCTGCGCTGTGCGCTCTTTCTAGTTTTGGTCTTTTGTCGTGGGAAGACTCTACTTGTGGCGGTAAATCTCGTAAATCAGACTCCATCCGCCACAACACTGAATCGTGTCCTGCACTCTTGTGAATCCACTGTCCAGTTTTTGATAAAAGTTCTTGTTTCTTACGACATAGTATGCAAACCCATATCACCTGTAAAACATATCGATATTAAAAAAATGTGAAGTCCTCCGAAAATGTACGATATTAAAGGTTTTCCTTTTTATTACGTAAATATTTTTAGAAATATAAATCCTTATTTTTGAGTTATTTGCAAAAAAAGTCATTTTGGTTTTTATGAAATTTAAACTTATGTTATGAGTATGATCTGCAAAGTTCAAAAATTAAATTTATACATTGTTCATAAGTATCTACACTTGTGTCAGTATACATTGCTGGCATATGTCCAGAGTAACTACCTTAAATTTATATGCTGAATGAAACTAGAATATACTGATATTGCCAGTAAATCGCATGAGTATAGGAGACAACTGCATTCATCAGGATGATCAATAATATCGGATTATTTGGTAACTTATTTAATTGGTTGCTCAAGTCGCAAAAATCCAGTAAAGAAACTTATTAGGCAAAAGTAAGAATGATATTTGGATATGACGCATCAAATGCGCATGCTGTCACAAATCAATAACTCGTGAATATCTGTGACAAATAGCTACAAATAGCATTTCAGCGTTATTGGGAACCTATTGTAGATTAATTGCTACTCTGGATAGGTAAGATGGAACGCCACATGTTTTCTGGTCTCAACGCAATTTTTGCCGAAATTCGAGGTTGCATGAAGCATCTTGCTTTACTTTAAAGTATCCAGTGTGGTGGTGGCTCAGATACAGCGTTCCTGGATCATGTCACTATGCAATTCGGAGAAATGGTCAAAACTGAGTGATGTTAAAAATTCGTTCAAGTGAGATCGTGTGGACATAACACTGAGTAACATAATTATGAATGAGTAAATGAATTTTCAATAACATAAGACTGTATTTACCGATTCATCAACGCCTGGCCGAAATTGTAGCTATTTTGTGGACATTTATTATTTTCATCAGGAAGCTTAAAAAGTCTTTAAATAAAAGTTAATATAGAGAGTATTTATTTTTCGAATGTGTGTCATTTTACTGTTAAAATAATGAAGATTGTTTTTTTTCTGTTGGTTCAAAAATTAACAAGCATTTCGATGATTTCCAAAAAACTAACCCCCTAAGGGTTTATATTGCGATGCACTTTCATGAAATTTACATTTCCTAATTTAAACCGGTGACGGTGGAGTTTTCAAAACTCCGTTATTAGTAACTGTCAGATGGTACCTCCCTTCAAATACAAACAACGTTAGATATAATTACATGAACATCGTCTTACCTTATTGGAGCGCAAAGTGACTTTCCCACCACATCGTGCACAACACCGAACTCTACAATAGTGGCAGGAGTGACCGACGCCGTCTGCGAACTTGGTCTTGAGGCAAATGTGGCAGGTGGCCGCCAGCTCGACGCCGGCCGCGCGCTGCATCTCGTTCCTCGTACGAATAGTTTGCTCCAGTACCGCGACTTCGTCTTGTTTGCGTCTGCCAATCATACATTTCATAAATATATATAAATCCGGATCAGATCCACTCCTTCCACTTGTTTTAATAGTATATTTTGTTTGAAAATTGACTTATATTTGGATATATTAACTATTACTATTAACTACTAACCCTTTATCCTAATCAGTATTTTGAATTGTAAGGGGAATTTTTGGGGTGTATCAATCTTCACTGGTCGTGGTTTAACCTTATGAAATGTCATCAGGTTTCTTGTTCTGGAATTCGCTGGGTTATATACCATTCAGCTTAAACCTGACGATATTTTACTTATTTGGGTAGCTGTCGTTCTAACCAAGCATGAAAATACCTTATAAATAAAAAACCTTCTAACCGGTGTTCCTGCCTATTTATGATGTGGGAGTCTTCAAGAGTAGAGTAAATAGGCTTTTATAAGTTAATGAGTTCAATATCTTACTTCTTATCTTTTGTTTATGCAAAAAAAAGTTTTCACGAAGTTCAATTGTTGTTGCTTTTTTTTTATGGTAATAGCCGACAAACGAGCAGACGAGCCACCTGATGGTAAGTGGTCATCCATCCGTCGCCCATGGACATCAGCAAGACCAAAGGTATTACTGATGCGTTGTCGGCCAGGAAATGAGAAGAAGGTAAAAAA